>JAZHYW010003229.1:0-74521 GCA_037355805.1 Ixodes ricinus
AAATATTTAACCAATTTCTACAGAATTTCTAGACATAATTATGGCTAGAGAGCATAGAATTTCTAGGGAGAATGACGCATCCTCTTTAACCACGGTCTACAGATTAGTACGCTGCTTCACGCTCTGGTAGACTTCAGTGCACAGATTGATTGACCTGCTGCTTCCTACAGGCGTTTCTGTAGACTTCAGGTACAGATAATGTGGTGACTCTGTACAGCAAACATACAGACATTCTATCAACACTCCTGTCCAGCTTCTAGCGCCAATAAGAGAGTGTCTAACAAGATGCTGTAGACAAGTGGCCAGTTTCCATGCATCTCACCATGGAGACATGTAGCTGTTTCTACCCGTTGCTTCATGCCCACTTTCTACAGACGAATCCCCAACTCTGCCCATTATCTACAGAATATAGGTCAGTTTAATTTTGTGTAATGCTAGTTATCAATTCTGAAGTGTACCGATGCATATGCTGCATGCAGAGCACTTGCTTCATTATACACTCAAAGACCAGACAAAATGTTCTTATTTTTTCCTTTTATTCTCAGTTGTTGAGCTGCAGTGTTTTGTTCTACTTGTCCAGCTTGCTCAGCATGCTTGATAGGCTGTGCTTAATTTTTGCTGCATCGACCTTGAAAGTGCACAGGTGTGGCCTGGAAAAAAGAGAGACAGAGAGATGACAAGCTGGGCATCTATTAAAATCTCCAGTTGGAGCAGTTCGCCACTACTCAACTGGGGACATGCACATGCCCCATTCAGGCTCACTTGCCCGATAATTAAGAAAAACGGGTATGATACGGTAGCTAAAAAGGGTAGATCATGGTCAGGATGGACGATAGAGGCTGTAACCTTTGTAACGGGCAATAGCTTGCGCCACCAATACAGCTGGCCCGGCCAAACTCTCCAATCAACGCCGTTTTCACCAGCTTGCCCGTGCCTATAGAAGCCTAGACTTTGCATGGTAATGAAAAAGTTATGCCTCTTCAAATTGCTGCTCCATCAGCAAGTCTATTTTACATTAGGGACGTATACAGTTTTCTGTGTTTTTTTTTTTTTTTTTTTAGTTGCACCGAATTTGTAAAAAGGGAACTTGAGATAGAGTAACTTGAGCCCCTGGGGAAGTGTTAATGGCCATGGCGGCCTCCAGAAAATACGTGAAATTAGGTAATTAGCAACTTAACTAGAATTATTTAATTAACTTTCTTAATTTTTGATCGGAGGGCGCAAAAAGCAATTACAAATAGCGCTGTACAGGGCTCGGGCCAGATCGTCGGATTGCACGTTGAACTCGTCGGAGATTCCCAGGCACAGAGTCTGACACAGTTCAAACCCATCGGATAGTGAGAAAACGTACATTGCGTAGCAGGAAACACCTGCCCAAATGGTCAGGAGGACTTCTTGTCACTTACATGGAAGAGAAGGCGGTCCGTCGCGTCTTCGGTCCGTCGAAGCTAGCGGTCACATGTATGCCCACAACAAAGGAAGATCACTACCGGTGTAGGCGCTGCCGAAAGAAAATCCAAGGCCTTGGCAATCCGCATGTTGAAGATCGCACTTGGCACTAAGATGAAATGCGGCGCTGGTGATCGGGAACTTGTGAACTAGATTTACCACACTTACCACAGAAGCGAAATCCACAGCGGGCCCACAGGCCGCATCACCCGCGAAGCTAGGTCCTGGTCTTTAGCATTCCGGGTTTGTCAACGGCTAATGCGTCATCCGTCAAACCACGTGATCACGCTTCTGCCGTTACCCGCGCACAGAGAGCGGATTCAAGGATAAAAAGTGTACGCCTCATTGGTCCGGCGAGTAATGCTAATTGCCCAATACGCCTTCAGCTTAGGGAGAGGGAGAAATGAGAGAAGGAGAGAAAGGAAGCAGCCCAGAACCGGGGTGCGCTTACAAAGGCTAATCTTCGGGGCCATCTCAACAATGAACACAACGGGAGGATTTGTCACTTGTACCTAAGCAAGGTTGTTAGTGCAGTGGATGTTATGCGTGGCCTTGGGGCTTTAGCCAGGTTCCGTGCCTGGCCTTATCGCCAGCTTCGAGACTGTAGTCATGACCTTTAAACCGAGACACGATTGGCCTAAAACACGCAAAGCATCTACCCTGCTGTCAATACCGATCGAACAGGACAGCTCTTGAAGGCCAGCTTTAATTTCTGAAGAAGCCGTCCAGCCCAGAGTGCCTTCATGTCCGCTTTCGGGGGCAAGTTTGAAGCCACTCAGTTTTACGTCCTGTAACTCACATTATAATTTAGAATGAAGAACTGCTACACTATTTTAGCCCGGGATGTCCACAAATAAATAAATAAATAAATATATATATATATATATATATATTATCAATAAATTTAAAATTATTTGTACACTGTTAGGTTCGCGTTTTTAAGCTTCAAATTTTTTTTACGAAAAAAGTTACACATAAAAGACACCACGGACACCACATCGTTCGACTTTCAACACACGATGAATCGCCGACGCTCGACAGAAGGTTGCGATGCTGCGCGAACAATTTCGAAAGATGCTGCATAGGGTACGCTGGCGCAACGTTACCCTCGTTATTAGAGGCGTTTAGTCACATTCTGGTCATATAGTCCTGCCTCAAGAAAGGGGCTATGTATGATTGTTTCAACCTAGTTGATGTGAATCGTGGTGACTAAATCTGGTGTTGGCATTGGTCGAGGCTGCAACCTACAGCATGTTTGACTGGAAACCTGTGTTATTGATAGCAGTATATTCTCTGTGTAGATTCTTTTTCACATGTTTATTTGTGGCCGATCTTGTGACAATAAAAATCCTGTGACTCATGTAGTTCACTTCAAGCCGGCAGCAGCGTACTACACACGAAAACTGCTTATGACTCATAATTTTGCCGCGTCTTCAGTGTGTATGGTATATCAAGTCGTAGGTCCGTAGAAAATCGAGGAGTGTGCGACGCAAAGTTCCGACGACCGCTGGCGACAGACTAAGTTGGTATACTCTGACGACTGCGCCTCTGTAGACCTCCGTTGACAGGAAATCTGTAGAAACCTTGTAGAAAATGGGGACGCAAAGCTCTAACGACCGTTGGCGACAGGTCAGTTGGCAGGATTTCTGACGACTGGGCTCTGCAGACTCCTACGTGGACTGCGGGTCTGTTGCCTGTGAACATTGGGACTCGTTTTTCATCCAAACAAAAAGTGGGACGGCATGTGTTAGTAACACGTCAATTGTGCTTCATGGAGATTGCTGGATTGCTGTACGTGTTGCCGCTTTGCGTATGCATATATGCTTTGTTTTTTTTCTCTGAGTAAACAGTGTTGAAAGTCAGCGCTTGTCCTCTATTAAGGTGGCGATGAAGGCGAGTTGGTTGTCCTGTTGTCTCGTTTACTTCGTGTTCCTTTTTTTTGCGCTATTTTATAACTAAGGACCGTTGCTTTTGCGTTAAATTGAGTTTCAAAATGTCGCAGCGACAAACCACAGTTACGAACTTCGACAGCAATTATACTTTTAAAGAACAATTCGACAGTGTTTTTATCCTTCGTTGATCAAATTTATAGGATGCCGCGTGGTGTCGATGGTGCCTCGACACCTTAAATGGAACAAAAGCGTGAATCATTTTAGTCGGGGTAACGTAACATCATTGACTATATCCTAAAGTGGTAACAAAAATTACTTTACTCGTCAGACGCTTCGTGTTCTAACAAGTACGTTACTAGGTTAGTGAACTAAGTAACGTGCTGCCAGTAACGTCGTCGCCTGTAGCGCACCACTTCCAACACTGCCGTGGCGTTGCATCGGCGCTGCACATGTACAGACGCTTTAGCGCATAACAATCTTCTTTCTGCGCATGCGCTTCGCCCACACCTGATGTAGGCAAACACCAACTCGTTTGCAAGCAGAGTGTTCGTCTATTTGCCGCGGGATCGAACCGTGTCGCCACCGTGCGGCAAAAGTTCTAGGCATCCACAAGGGAATGCTTTCGATTTCGACAGACATCACCACGGCGTCGTCTGCTGCGGTGTCGACGACGTCTCAACGTAAAGGACAGCTCAACCACCAGAATCCCCTTTTCCCCGGACAAGGGATAAACCCCGCACAGCCAGGCGTGGGTGGGTGAACCCACATGGCTCGGGGTTCGTGGTGACGCCACTCACCAAGCACCTACTAAGGCAGGCGCCCCCTGCGTGTGGGTATGGGGGACCACGTGGCTGGGGCTCGTGGTGACGCCGCTCACCAAGCACCTAACACCTAAGGTGTTAGGTGCTTAATGTTATTTCAGTGATAACGCCCCCTGCGGGCGCAATAACACCGGTATTCCAGAAACCACAAGCACTAACCTCTGCAAAACATGTATTTTTCCGCGAAAGCAAAGAGGTTTACAAAACAAAATCCGTACAACCAGCGATATGACAAGCCACAGTAGCAATGCTACGCAAGTATGCGGCTTGGGACGCCTCCTTTTGTTGCTTTTTCACGCCAGTGAAACGGTACAAATTTTTTAAAATAAAAAGTATTCAATATGAAGAGTGCAGTTTACCCAAAACATGCGTCCGTCGTGGAGATCTCCATGCTTCCCAACGTGTAACCAGAGCAGACGACGCATCCACACAAGCAATTGTTTAAATATCTGCCCTACGCTTGTAACACGATTGGGTCTTCACGAAAGCAGAGTATAGTATTGCCCAGATTTCCATTGAAATTTTGTATCCAAAGATACCATTCGAAAACATAAACGCAAAAAGTCTATAGCGTCTCGCGCGTAAACGGGAAGAGCCATGGTATGGCCATAGTTTTGCTCCCACTACAGTGATGATGATAGCTCAACATTAACGCTACCTCTATACACGTTTGCAAGAAAGGCTCCTGCGCGCTGCAGTTTAGAGCGATGGTGGCACCGCGTAACATTTCCGCCATAATGGGGTGCGCCAGGGGCACGCCATTGGGGCCCGCGATGACAAGATGACGGTGTCTGCCATTGTTACTAGAACCCCTCAGTTGGGAAACTGCCATAGAGCCGGCTCTAAAAAAGTGGCTCCGATCCGTACTCGAGAACCGAGCTAATGGCGATCGCAACGCCGCCATTTCTCCCGCAGCGTCCACTCCGGGAACTGCACGGCTGCACGTCGAGTCGGGAAAGGGCCGGTGGCGCCATCTCGCAGGGTCACCTCGCAGTAGCTATGTAAAGCAACTTTCATGTTTCAACTCGTCGCTAAAGGGTGGCGCTGTTGTCGTATTTAGCTCGGTCTCGGTGGACGCCAACGGTCGAGGTTTCAAGGGTGAGTTTCGCAACTGAGGGTTTTAGTAACGTTGGTGTCTGCTGAATCGCCGACGGCCATAGTCAGCGACACAGTTATGGCAAGTTTACACCGGAAGCGCATCAGCGCGTTCTCAACCGCAAAGCGGCTAGGATCGAGCGGTTGCAACGCGTTTTTGCCAACCGCTTCGGGACCGATTTCTCCCAACCGCTTTCACGAAACCGCAAAGCGGCAACCAAACACAACGCGACGCTGACGTGACGTCAATGGCTTTCAAAACAAGATGGCACCTGTCGCTGGCGAGGCGTCTAAGGCGCTGTAGTCCTAGCGTTACAGCAGACAAATCAACGGAGAAACGCGATGTTCACGTCCGTCACTTGAATCCGCCGCGAAAAGAATTGACTCGTAATCTTAACGGGCTTCGCACCGGTGATTTGGTTCGGGTAAGAGTTTGTTTATTATTCCGGGTGCCACAGCCCGAAACTCGCTGCCTTGCTAGTCTCTGCCCGTAGAACGTCGGAACCCGCCCCTGATCAACCGAAATGTCAGCATTTGTACCCACTAAGATAGTCGCGTGAACTATTGAAAGCTTTCGACACCGTGCATGACCACCACGAAGGCCGATAGAGACGTCGTGAGCCTGATTGCATAGCTATCGCACTACCGCGGAGCGGGCAGGGTGCCTGCGCTAGCTCGACCTATAACGTTTACTACTAACTACAGAAATAAAGGGAACATACTCAAGGAATAAAGTGTAACGTACCAGACGATGCAGAGGTAATCCATACGGCGTTTATTTGAGCTTAAAGGGGCCCTTCAATCATATTTAAGCGTCTACCTTTTTTTTGCGGTTTCCACGTCTCTTGGGGTTCGGGCAAGCCAGCGGGCACGAAGAGAGTAACTAAATATCAGTGCGTCATATTTTAACCAGACGACGCGGCAACTTCTCCACCTACGGGGCGACCCACGGTACCGAAAGCGCGCGAAATGGGCTTACTACTGGTCAGAGCCGCTAAAAGCTTCTTTTTTTCGAAATACAAAATAAAAGTGGCGTGAACCGTTTCAATTATTTATAAAAGTAGTTTTCGTTCAGTATTTTAGATCAGAAAAGAAACAAATGCAGTTTATAAAGTCTGGAAAACAGAAATGACCCGCCGACATACCCGCTACCGAGCTTTAACAAAGGCGGCGCATACTAGAAAGGAATAGTGGGATCAGACTCCAACAAGTGGCGAGCTTAGAAAGGTCCCGGATGTACGCGGCGGCGCTGCGGTCGTTCAGACTCGAGGATCCTACCGGCTCGGTGAAAGTTTGGCTTGTGTTTGGCCGTTTCGCGGTATGGCAGCGCGAAGTGGCTTCCGTTCTGAACTGATCTTTACCCCGTGTTTGCTGTTGTTTGTGGTTAATGAAGTGTCGTGCCGAATTAGTGTTTAATCGCGCAGCCAATTCAGTGCGAGCCGCCCTGGCTGCCCGCTTCATACAGCCTATCCAGAACATGCTTTAGTGGCGCCCTTTCGAGCCGTCGACACGGAGTGCGGCAGTCGTGAGCGCTCACAGAGCTCACTACCCCTCCTCAAGTTCACGGCCACTCAAGCAACCAAGGACGTCATGAAGGAGGTTATTTTTTGCTTGTATTTGTAATTTTAATTTGCCTATAACTTTTAAAATGAAGCGAAATCCGAGAAAATAAAAGTGTCATCAAGTTACTACGTTTAGTGCGCTCAGGAACGGTGCAAACTAAAAACCAGTAAAAAATGTCATTGCAGGGCCCCTTTAATGTCAATCAAACAGTAGACTCTATCGACGTGCGAGTGACGAGAAGAGAGTCCGCCACCAACGAAGCCACGACCGGCTAGCACCGAACACGTTCCCCCGCACCACGGCCCACCCCACCGCTCACAAATTCGAAAAATAGACCAACACGCGTCCCTGACGTCACGCAGCTGCGGTGGCGCCTTCGACGGCACTGCGCATGCGCCGACGCTTGACTTCACGTAAATTTGGTTTCTGCGCACGTGCAGTGCCCACACCTGGTGCGGGCAAACGCGGGTTTGTTTGTAAACAGTGTGCCGGTCTATAAGAGCGAACGAGGGGGAAAACTGGCCCTCTATCCCGAAAACAAGGTCAGCTATTCATGCGGGAAGGGTACACTTCGAAGAAGAGGTCGGGGGCATCCTGTTCTGAGTCAGCAAGGCGCGCTAGCTGGGATTTGCTTGTGGGCGAAGTCGAGGGAATCACAGACAAGCTTTGCGGGTCCATATGCCTCTTTTTTCGCTGCCTGAACTCATGATGCATGCCAACATGCCGAAGACAAATCTTCAGAGTGCCAGAATAACAAAGTTTTGGCTTTCGATTGTGGATAAAAGTGGATTTTGGATTCTAATTGGTTGCCAATCGCAAGTCACAAAAGATCGCGCGTTACCGCCGAGAAACCGCCAACCGCCTCTCGGTGTGTCTGAACGGGGTCGCTCGCGAACCGCATCCGCAACCGCTTCGCGAACGCGGATCCGCTTCCAGTGTGAATGCGCCATTACTATTTCGGAGCGCAGGAGGATGTGTCCACACAGAATCGTAGCATCGAAAATTTTAGAACGGTGCCTCAATAAGGGTTTATAACAATCGCAGCCTCTGTTTCAGTACGTCGTTGAAGTACAGTGTGGGCTCACAAACCGGCTCGGCCTGACGCGTTTGATGTCGACGCGGTGGTGGCGCTGTAAGCGTTTCCTCCTGAAACTTTCCAGAGCGCATTGGCCAGACCAAATCGGCTAAGCGGCTGTTACCAATCGTGGGCAGCAGGCGGGAGAGGTTTCAGGAGGAATCTAGCACTGCGCCTCCGGCGTTTTCGACATTGGCCGCTTCAGCGCAATACACGGGGGAGATAGGGCGGTGAGCCCACACCCAACTTCTAAGGCACTGTGGTGAAAGCCGAAGCTTCCGGGAGCGCAGCCATCATTGATGCAATGGCCATGCGGCTTCTGGCACGTAGTAACGAGCGCTTCAAGACTTTATATAGTTTTGTAATTTTTTTGATGTGTTACTGGTTTAGGTATTTTATTTAATTATTTGTGCTCTTTCGCGGTCGAAGACAGCACCTGTATGTTTCATCTTTTTTTTTTTCGGCGCTCAGTGGTGTATGTTTGAGCAAGAGAGGTTTGCCAACATCGTACGACAAGCGGGGAACGTCTTGGCTGGAGAGTAGGTCCAGCTCACCTCGGCGCGTGGTTCGAGGTTAAGCCGGGATCCCACTTGCGAAGGTGTACAGACGCCGTCAGACCACGATCGCACGTGTGCGGGAAGCACTTTGGGGTAAATTCACGTCGACTCGTTGTCGTAACATTTATTTGTCTCGTTACAACATGAACGAGGGACAACTCTCAAGTGGTCGGAACTACCCGGACCGCGTCAAGTGTGTCCTCACGTTAAAATGACCGTCCGTACATTTAAACCGGTGTGAGCACGTTGAAGCGGCATGGGCCTATAGACGTTGTCAAGGGTATACGCGTCGTCGACACGGTACTTGGGATTCGAAGTAATTGTAGGCCTTTTAAAATTTGTAGTCTCGAAGCACGGTTGGGTGAACAATAGGTACAAGGTTTCGTTGACTATTGTAACCGGTGGCTATCGCCGATTTCTTATGCCTGATTCCCATAATCCGATTGTGCTCGCAATGTTCGATTCCGACATACAAGTTCGTCTGTTCGTTCCGCATGCGCTTGTTTACCCTCCAAATGCACCCACGTGCTTTTGTCCCCCCCCCCCTTCCTACCGATCTCAATCAACCAATGGCAGCAGGCGCTTGTCTGGCTTTTCATCGCGCATTGCGCGGCCTTAGATTAGCGTGAGTCTCCGTGCGTTCTGATGCGCCAAAGACGCGTTTGGAAACACTTGCTCCCCTATATACGCCTCTCTTGAACCTGAGCGGCGTCGCAGCTGAAATTAGCAAGCCGAACTTCATCGTACGAATCAAGCTTTAGAGTCCATTCTGCTGCGTCCATGCAAGTGGATCGCGCTTCGCAAAATTTGCTTTTTTCACGCCGCGTTTTGCAGCGTTGTCCTTGTCTAAAGTGACGAACTAAAAAAAGATAATTATTCATTGACAGGAAGATGAAGAAGCAACGAAACAACGTCGCATGCCACTTTTTTATTTTTTTGGGGGTTGGGGGGGGGGGGGGGCGACGTGTTTTTGCTTATACCTCATAGCGCATGTGCGACGCCGCTAAAAGCGCGCCGGTTTGTTTGGAAAAAGAAAAAAATTCGATGACACCTCAGTACGTTTTATAACTTCAGAATGCAAAAGCATTTATGTCCAGCTGAACGCCGCCAAAAGCGGCCGCAGCACCGGCAGGGAGGGAGTGCGGCGGTGCGCCGCGCAGACCGCCCTGACTCGCTGTAGAGTAACTGTATATGCTCCGCTTGCGGAGCAGAGTACCGCAATGGTGCCATTCTGGAGCCCAGCACTGCGGGAAGCCACGGTCGGTTTTTGCAGGGGACGCGAAGGCGCAGATGCGAAGGCGCAGATGCGAGGCAGCGTGCTGAGGCGCGCTGCGCAAGGAAAATAGTGCGGCGAGGAGCCGCGCATTCGCCGTCATCGTCCTCCCGTTGTTTCCTGTTTCCCTCTCGATTGCAAAAATCGCACCCGCGGATCCTGCGGGTCCCGTGTGAAGTGAAGTCATCAATTCATTGCGGTAGACGACGCAGCGACTGACGAAAACGCCGTCCCCTCGCTTTCGGACGAGAGCTCGCCGACTCGCCAAGATGGCCGGATGTGCCGGTCGCGTATCGCGTATCACTCCGCGAAGGCCGCACCGCGCGCACCGCGGACGCGAGCAACGCGATCGTCGTGCGTGTCGTCTGCTTCCGATACCTTGGAAACGGATGTCCTAAAACATCGCTCGCGTTATAAAAAAAGAGGATTGTATTGTACCCAGTTGACGCACATAATGTTCAATGACTTAGGAAGCTTTCGGCTCGTTCGATTTTGGTCTAGGATCTATATTTTTCGAACGCAAAGCGGAAAATATGTTCCCCCGCAACTCGGCGCTCTGGAAGGCCACTTTCCCGCACGAAGGTCGGCTCCAGTTCTGCCCACGTGACCACTCCTCCGCCAATACGGAGATGGCGGCGAAAGGAAAAGGAACGCGATACTCTGGCTCTGCAAGCAGAGCCTATACAGTTACTCTAACTCGCTGGTGCCTGCTGCGCCGCTGGGTGAGGCAGCGGCGGGAGTGCAAAGCTCGGCGCGGCGCGTGCTGAAATCACGTGTCCTCTCATCATCATCATCGCCCTAGCTGGGGGTACCATTTGACGACATTAGACCTCAAAGCGTAAGTTTAGGCCTAACGTCAGGCCAGCGCACACCCGCGTCCCCCCTCCCGCTGCGGCGCCAGCAGTTCGGCTGGCACCTTAGCAACGATGATGCCGTTGATATATGTAGCCACATGACGCGTCGCAGCTAATGGGAATTTGGGTGCCTTTTTCGCTGCTACAGACAACGCCGGCTTCGCTTCATGGGACAGTTAATGCTTTCGCATTAATACGAGTATAACGCTTTGAGCTATCAAGTCGAAAAGCAAAGTCTGTGTTCGCGTACGATTAGCATGGTGCAAGCCAGGAGAGCGGCCTTGTAGTGAACGTCCAGGTCGAGAGGAAAGGACACGCTGAAGATGTCTGCATCCGTGAACATTTCCCGGGAGATGCCGCCCCACTGCTTCGTGATCATGCCGATGATTACGCCAGCCAGCGTCTGCACCTTGGGACAAAGACAGTGTAAAAGTTTAGTCAGCCGTGTCTACGTCTCCGAAGAGCGCGCTCAAACTTGCGGGCTCCACCATTCACTATCGAAAGGCACATAGACGCTGCTGAAAGTCATATTTCTGTGGAATTTCGGAGAAGAACAATAAGCGCGCTGGGTGTTTAACGGTGCTGAAGGTAGTACAGTGGGCCTCAGCATGAGTTGGCGGGACGTAAAGTGGGAATCTCGCACGTGGCGCCCCTGATGCGATGAGTTGTTGAGAGCGAGGCTGGAACGAACGGCCGCAATTCCATGGGTGGGGAGAGGGGATGTTACCACCGATAAGCATCAGTAATAAACTTAAACAAAATTGTAAAAGAAAAGTATGAAATATTTGACGGTGAAGTGCTATCAGGTTACCTAAGCACATGCACTCAGCGAGTCATTGGCAGCTGACCCTGAAGGAAATACTACAAAACGTACGACATTTCAATATGATTCATCGAAGCCACTATCTACATATGACTTATGACATATGACTTCCTACTCCGTCATATCTACATATGACGGAGTAGGAAGTTCCTGACCGATGCACGGCTTACCGGCAGAAACATGCCCCCTTCCTCCTAGCATAAAACCGCGACAGTCCGTCCCATCCTGACTCCAGACAGCTTATCTAACGCCCTTTGATACTTCTTTTAGAAGTAACGACAACCAATACAAATCACAAAACACATTCCGTTCGAACAAAATGGCAGAATTCGGTTCAAACCTCTGCTGCCCGCCTCCATTGGCTTCCTAATACCTGCACCGTCCCCCAGTCGGTGCTTCAACGAATGTCGCTACTTGCAGGAAGCTCTTATGTAGACTCTTTACGCCTATCGCATGGGGGCGGCGCCCCATGCGGGGTTTTAGTCCTCCGGCCGGCCTTTCGTCGAGCCCGAGCTCATTGTAAGGAGTTTTCGAAGATCGTTTCCGCCGTCCCGTAACGCTCTCCGCAACCCGCTGGGGATCCGGGTTTCTTCAGTCAAGGCCATCGGCACGCAGGCGCAGTAGCAATCTCTTCGAGAAAAGCAGTGTATTCCCTGTTGATGCCCACCGTACACGGGTGCACGGACGGCCGTCAACTGCACACCGAACAGTCGCTCGAGAAAAGCATTCATTAAAACCGGTGTCACTCTGCCTATACATCATACAAAAGACAGTCTGCATACAAACTCGAACGCGAGTCACCGCGAGATCTGTGCTTTGAATGCCGCATGGCAATGACTTCAAGGAGAAAACTTGGCAGGCGGCATTGGAAACACGGACATTGTGGTGACTCGTGTTTGCAGAGCGTCTTTTGTATGGTGTATGAGCAGTGTGACCCAGGCTTAAAGGAACGCGCTAGTGCCTTCCACGACGGTGCTGAGAACAGCACAGACGTAGCTATATATGCAGGCAGAAATAATCGATTAGTGCATATACTTAACACTCTAAAAAAAGGGGTGTAGTACTTACACCCAGTGGGGTGCATGTGACTTGTCCCATATACGACTCCCCCATGGGTATATATGCGACACCCCAAAAGGGGTGCACACTAGGTGCCAGTGTTGGAGGTAACGCGTTACTAGTAACGACGTTCCTGGTAACGCGCTACATTTTTCGCTAACGCAGGAACGTACTCGTTAGTATTCTGAATGACTAACGAGTAAAGTATTTTCGTTACTTTTTTATGGTATCGGCTATTAAATTACGTTACTTGTTACTCGTTACTTTTGACCAAAACTGGTGAAATACATTGGGTGTTTGGAAAAGGTCACGATGCCTGATCTAACGTTTAGAATAGCGATCTTGTGCATAAAACTGGAGACGTTAGGGGAACTAAATTTAGGTCCCTAAGCTCAATAGAGGATCTAGATTCTCTGCTCGAGGGGCAACTACTTGCGCTCGAGCACGCAATGCCCAGGCAATGCCGTATCTTGCTGCTAAGACTTCTGAACCTTCGATTTCCTAAAACCGTGGGTTTTCCACTTATCAGACCATTCCATTTAGCGCTCTCTGGGCGGCACCATTTTGTTCGACAGCAGCGCCCTCTCCATACATCCGGGAAATTCAGCGGGTTCGGCGGGGTAAAACAAGAGAGAGGGCACGCGCCCGACGCCGCTAGCAGACGACAAACCGGGAGGTTGCCATTCTCCATCTTTGGGCTGTAGCGGCGGGCTGTACGGAACATCGAACTCTCGCTCGTGGCTGCCGTTGTGAAGTGGTTCGCGTTCTTAGAATAGTTATGGCTACTCCAAAATCAGCCTATAGCTTTCTGTTGTTCTATTTCGGTAAATATTCAACTAACACGTCTTTTTTCCGTTACTTAAATATCAGTTGAGTCAGCCGGCAGTACTACCCTCAACTGCTGCCTGTATTGCGGCAGGAGAGCACGTTTCTATTTATTATTTCAGACTTCCACGCATGGTCGCTAAAGGCCTACACCAGTACGAACTTTGTATAGTGAGAAAGGTACAGCAACCGGATAATCTTTTTCGCCGGAGAGACCGGCCAATCTGACACAGTTTTCCCTCTTTTTTTTTATTTGCACGTAGGTAACAGCGCGATTGGACCCTTTAGTCTTTTTATCTAGCATAGTATTACACGATAACTGGCATACACTCTTAAAAAAGTCTGTGCGTCTATTTTCACGCACAATACTTGGAGAGCCAATCACCGCAACTTACGGAGGCAGCTCATCGAATGACGATGCCGAAACATATGTTTAGACCAAAAAACGCAGTCTGAGTTGTGACATTAAGCAATGCAAAACGTCACGCTTGCATTGCCTAATGTCACAACTCACACTCCGTTTTTTGGTCTAAACATATGTTTCGGCATCGTCATTCGCCGAGCTGCCTCCGTAAGTTGCGGTGATTGGCTCTCCAAGTATTGTGCGTGAAAATAGACGCACAGACTTTTTTAACAGTGTACCAAAATCTGCGCATCTGCGCTTGAAATTTCCAAAATTACGCGATTTTAAACAGAGTTTGCAAGCTGGCCGAATGCTAACTACAGCCCGCTCGGCGGAGTTGACGACATGCGGTGGAGAGGGGGAGGGCATTTTTTTCTCTCTGTCACCCTCTCTGCTATGACCCTAATGGAACGGTCTATGGTCGGTGACAGGCCAAGAACGAAGTGGAAGCTCCTCCTGCCTCTTTCCACATTAGCATAGCGAACGGTGGAGAGGAGGTCGCCTCTCCTTCAGCGTTCGCTCCGCTGAAGTGGAAAGGAGTGGAAGGAGCTTCCACTTCGTTCTTGGCCTGTCACCGACTATACACCTTTTTCGTTTAGCCTCGCACCCAGCCACGTTGTCCCCTTATCCGGTATGCGTTCCGAACAAAAAGCAAGAGATTACCACCCCGAACAAGTAAAAAATTATAGAAGGGTCATAACAAGAACGACTGACGGTTGAAATTGAAATGTTAACACGTTCTACTGTTAAGGCGAGAAGAAAGCGATGTTTTCACGCATACCGGAAGTTCTAAAATTGAAGATGGCGGCGCCCACGTAGAAAAGGTGTATAGTGGCGAGGCGATTTGCTCGTTCCTCTAGTTACAAAAAAAAAAGAAACACCTTTTGTGGAATTTTTTACCCTCCCTCTCTTCCTCACTGCCTGAGAGTTCCTGACCCACTCTTGTACACAGAAGAATATTTCGCTTGATTAGTCTTTACTTCTTTAAGGTCATAATAAAAATATAAAAAAGTTTTAAACCTGAAAAGAGTGTGCTGGTAACCGGTGTCCTGTTCCACATAGTGAAGTAAATCAGACTCTGGTAATAGTATGAACCGGGCGGTTACTAAAACCGGCGTAAAGATGAGGGCTGATGGTTGGCTGCTAGTGTTCCAGCAGTCCCCGTTTGCATGCTGCCAAACACATGTACTCGAACACAAAAGTAACGTAAAAGTAACGTTCGTTATTTTGGAAAAGTAACGGTAACGGTATATTGTTACGTTTGTAAAAAAGTAACGTAGCTCAATAACGCGTTAATTTTTACCAAACTAACGAGTAACGCTATTTCGTTACTTTTTTACGGTAACGGGCACAACACTGCTAGGTGCACATGTTCACCCCAGCGGGTGTATAAGACACACCCCTACTGAAAAAACCATTTGAGATTCAAACGGGTCGACCCGCTTGAATCAAACGGGTGGCAAACCGGTCGACCCGTTCGGATCAAACGTGATTATGGGATACGGGTAGCCGTTTGAAACGGTAGCCGTTTGATACGGTACCCGTTTGATACGGTAGCCGTTTGATACGGGTGACCGGTCGACCTGACACGTGACCACACATTTGAACGCGCCATTCGGAAAGGCAAATTATTCGCTAGCCCTAAATGGGTATCGTCTGGAAGGTTGGTTACATTAAACTTATTTAAGACGTCCAGAAGCTCAGACCTATTTCTAACATGGAGGAAACACGTGCAAAAAATCGTGCTCGCGCAGGTGCTTGCAAATGGGCAGGAAAACAGACACAAAAGATTGTTTTCAATTCGCCTAGAAGTTTATTACAACTTATTCCGTAGACAAGTACAAACGTGCAAGCGATCTGTGAAATGTGAAGAGGCACTCTAAGCTTTTATACAGCCGAGATAATTTTAGACTATATTGGCAGACTTTGGGGAAATTATTCTCCCGGCTGCCGCGAGATTAGACGCTGCATAATTTTATAGATAATCTGGAAGAGTACGCGTAGAAGAACGGTCAATCGTTGCCAACAAGTAGGTTGCAGTGCACTTACCATAATAATAGCGGACTTGAAAGAAGTAATCCAAAATATATGTCGACACGGTCAAAGCAGGACAACCACACAAACACAAAAACGAGAAGGAAGGCTCCTTGAAGTTTCAACACGATGCGGCGCACAAGCTGTCATTTGCCGAACCCAACCGAACCGCAAGAATTCCGGACTTCTTTGAAGAATCGCTTGATGCCGATATACGCGTAGGACTTTTCGAACACTGATAGCTTTGGTGCACATCCAATACGTTGTCGAGAGACATCCTAATAAGACCGCAGGGAAAGGCGACAGATCGAAGCAGGTGGGACGAACGAATTTCGAACTGCACAGGACAACAAGCAGACAAAAAGCGGCTGCCAACGCGCCCTTGGCCGGATGTGGGAGGCTTTGCTTATCAGCGTGTAGCGTGCCCTCCTCTCCCGGGTCGCGTGACAGAGCTGACCAGAGAGAAGGGAGGGGGCGAGGTCAAGGCGCTGGACGCTGGGACACCCCCACCCTCCTAAAAAAAAAAAAGCGCTTTTTTTTTAGTTTGCAGTCAATGTTAGGGGCGAGGCTGCACCCACCGCTGTACACGCGCTTTCCTCCTCGCCTCCAATTGCCACAGAAAGCTGACCGCGCCGCGTTTGCAGCCTCGGAAAGCAGGCGATTTTTTTTATTTATTTATTTATTCATACTGCAGGCCATTTCAGGCCCAAGCAGGGTGGGACAACAAGAAAGAAAAACATAACTAAACAGAGTAAACCAATACATGTGGTACACACTGGAGGTGTAGCTCGCTTGAAGGCTGGAAATGGCGCGCGCCGGCCAGAAGCTCGGCTTGCGCCCGAGCGAAAAAGCACCCAGCGCGAGCTCATAATTTGACTGCGCCGATTTCTTTATCTGCCAGGAGTCGTGGTACCCGTGATCTTGGGCCGAGATTTCATTACAGGCGAAAGGATGACACTCGAGTTTTCTGGTGGCGCATACCAGCTGGGACAACAACCGGAGCTGTCTCCGTTTACCAGACGGGAGGACTGCATCCGTAACCCGCCCACTTCACCGTGGTGCCGGACGTCTTGCCTGCCGGCGTTCGAGAATCGTTGCGAAAGTGCCTTGCAAGCAGCCAGCAGAAGCAGGAGCTGCAAGCCGTCCTGCAGTCTTTCTCACCGATGTTCACGGAAACGCCTGGAAAGACTGACATCCTGCGGCATTGCATTGAAACCAGTGACGCGCTGCCTCGGAGGTGCAATCCTCGACTGATCAGCGTCCACAAAAGGGCACTTCTAGATGCGGCGCTCAAGGAGATGATCGCGACCAGTTAAGTATGTGAGTCGAAGAGCCCTTGGGCATTCCCCAGCAGCGCCATCCACCCCCAACGCCCACGTCTCCGTCATCGACATGCTGGACGAAGCTTGAGGGGCACCCTGGCGGCTACCCAGCCCAGTTGCCCGACTGCGGGGCACAGGTGGCGAACTTTCCCGTATGGCAGCGAAATCAAGCCAGCCACGCGCACATCACGTGCGCCGCCTTGATAAAGCGGATCAGAGGCAGCGCACAGGCAACCGCTGCCTGGACTCAGGCGCCGCTGGTAACAATGTTAATCGGCTTGTTCATGTCCAATGAAATGTAGTTTCTTGTTGTTGAAACCGTTCGCTCCGTGTTATTCCTCCAGGTCGGGTATGCAGCAAGGCAAACCGACCACAGGTTTACTGTTACAGAATTTGAAATGCTCACTCATATGGTTTACTAACTCTCTAAACCTTTTGGAAGCACTTCACGTGCGGTCGTTTCTTCTGTTTAGGTAAAGATTCGTTCCAAGACTAGTTATTAGTACACATGCCACTTGCCTGTAACTCGGCACCGACGTTCCATCATCCAGGCTGCCTTGTTGTTTTCTGTGTCGTGCAGCAGGGTAGCTGCTGTTTCCACCGAAACGACGACTTCTTTGTTGTAGAATGCAGAGCACACCTCTGAAGGAGAGGTGGGGATCTCGGCAAGCCTAGCAAGGAGGACACTGCCCTCGGAGCGTTCGATAACCTGCCGGTACCGCTCGTCCAACCTTGGGGGCTCCGGAGCACTGCGAATAGCACACATGCACATATGCAGTCCGTACACACCAACTCATATTTACAAACAAACTGGAGCGCCCTTAGCGGACGCCACCGGTGCCGCACATGCGCAATGGCATGTGGGCAAGAAGCTCGCCGTCGCCCATAAACAAACATTGAAATGCAACATTGTCGTCGTCGGTGTGGGTCCCTGTGCTCTTTTTCGCGTTGGAATTGTTCAATCTACGTCTTCCTGGCAATGTCTGACTACTTGAGCGGCCTCAGTGAAATTACCGAGGCTCATTACATCGCAAAACATTGCGTGAAAAATGCAACATGCGGCAATTCATTACGCGCGTGGACGCCGCAGAGAATGCACGCTAAAGCCTGATTCGCATGATGAGATTCCGCTCTAAATTTTCAGTCGTGACGTCGCTCGGGCTGCAAAAGCGTGAACCGTAGCTGAGGTGGTCGACATCGATACTGAATACCGCAAGCAGAATCGGACTGGGTGAATCAGGCCTAACAAGTCGGTGATGGCCACTGGTAAAAATGATCAACATCTCCTTTTGTCTAGTGTTTGCATCGAGTCTGCTTACCCTAACCAACCCTCAAACTTAAGTCTCTTAATTCTTTTGAGGCCTGCACTTATTTTTTATCGCAACTACCGGGCCAACGTTTGGTCTACGAGCCGGTGTCGTCTGAAAGAGCAAACGACAACAAGCAGAAACGTTTGAAAGAGCAGACGACAGTTCGAACGATCAGGTAGCCGTTCGAACTTGAAGACGCACTGAACGTAGTCCGCAGGTGGTCCGTTCAACGTGACGGTTTTCACGCATTCATGTTGGAACAAAACAAATAAATCTGACGACCACAAGTATCCGTGAATTCAACCGAAAGAGCTTCCCGCCCAAACAATTGTGGTCCGACGGCGTCTGGTTTTCTCTTTTCACGGTACATATCTACGTTCTCGGACGAACCGAGCACATGCAAACTGACCTTTAAACCATTCTCGACTCTTTTGCTACAGCCCCAGTCGCAATGTTTGACGAGAAGGCAGGTTTTTGTTTGGTTTCTGTCGAAACAATGCAGGAATACACGTCTCGCATAGGGACTTCCGCCCACAGCCCCAGACCGGAAGTGCGCTCGACGCGCCACCACTGCGCCGTGACGTCACAGAGTTGAGTTTGTGTATATAATATGAACTGGCGTTGCAGTCCTTGGGTGCAAATAGGCGTCTTAGCGGCTTACCTGCATGACCGTTCAGCCCGCCTTCTCCTCCTGCAACAGAAAAATCTGCATAAACAATCAAACAATAACATACTAGATCTTGCATCTGCTGATCTTTAGAAGGTATTAAAGTGCAGTGCTCAAAAGTCAAGTTTAATCTTAATTTCACAAATAAAATGGACAAGTCTCATGTAACTATCTTATGAATCGAGTGGGAATATCAGGGTAATTATTTGTCAGTCAAATATCTCCGAGGCCAACAAAGGTTCTTGATAGAATGAAAAGGACTAAAATTCAACTAAAACACACAGCTCGATACTGACTAATAATATAAATGTTGGACACAGCTGTGTTCACTGCTTATCACCGATCGGTGTCATCCCATTATTTTTATTGGACTGCATGCTTATTAGATTCTCATAACATGCCAGCATCATATTCAGGCACTAATTACAGGTGGCATTTAACTGAAATTAGGGAAGTCCATCGCCATAATAAAAAGCTAGACTTATTCGAAAGGGACCATTAAACAACGATAACAGTCCCCAGGTAGCTTGCACTAAAATATGGCTGGAATTGATTTACTCATTTATAATCACAGTCATGCAGAATCAGATACTGTTGGAGAGCAGTTTATCATCACTACCTGTGCTTGGCAAGAGCAGAGTTGAAGGAAGCACCCATCAGCTGATGCTGGATTTCTCTCTGCTCTTCCAGTGAGGGTTCCGGGGAGCTGGCTGGGTTTTCACGTGACAAAAGTCCTTCACAGGCACAGGCTCCCCATACAGCTCTTTTCCTGGAGTCTTCCTCCAGGTGCACTCCTTGTCTGTGGAGCTCAACTCTTCAAGACGCTGAATTCCAGTTCTGTAAAATGAAACCGAAACTGACACCGGTACGCACATAGGAGTGATCAGCGTCATGTCTCTGGACTGCTTTGATGTCTGTTCTGAGGCGCATGTTGCCTTTTCAACGCTACTGTGCCGGAAAGGAGCTCGTTGGATGATAAAAAGGACTGCGCTATGATCATGTTGACGCATCGAGCGCTTAATCACAGGCGCTCACAACAGAGCGACACGTATGAGGCTGCTCATTCACGGCCGTCCTCTTCTCTGAAATCACCGCCACGAAACTAACTATCTTGAATCGCTGAAATCACCTCCACGAAACTAAGCATCCTGTTTCAATGGGCGACATCAGCGTGCGCAATTAGTATTTCACGCGCCAGCGTTTTAAAGATGTGATTGAGCAACGATTGGATAGGCCGCAAAGCCGTCTCGCACTCGCGATAACCCTACGTCAGTCGACGAAATTCCGGTGGTAGGTACGTACCTGTGGCAAAACAGGAGCACGGCGACAGCGTGCTTGCAGCATTCTGACGTGCCTGCCACGCACGAGCAGACTGCCCTTTGCACTCGAAACTTGAGGCCGTCTCCCGCAACGAGCTCGACGCTGATCTCGTGCGGATCTCCCCTCACGCTGCTCGTCGCGAGGCAGAAAGCAAATATGGTAACTTTATCTTCTGACGATGACGTTCTCCCGCAAAGGAAGAGGTGGCCTGCCTGCAGCAGTAAGTCTGCTTCTTCGTAGCAGCGGGAATGCTTCGTTGCGTTCGCGTAGTCCAAAATACTCGTGAGCAGCAGAGGCTCTCCCTTCCTGACGGACCCTCACTAACTCCGCCATTTTGAAAGCACAGCAGTGCCCCCTATAGTTAGTTGGAGTTGCAAATACGCTGCCCTGTCCCGAGGCGCCATCTCCGTTTGATCATCAGCATTGAAAATTGCCTTCCATAACCATACGTGCGAGCGAAGCCGGTAACAAGCGCGAGCATATCGCTCTGCAGTCAAACGACGTTTCATCGACAGATCGTCTTATCGATACGCGATGATTCATCGGCAGATTGCTTGATCGACAGCACAGATTAGCTTTTTTTGTAATGAGCCGCCTGAGACTGTTACCACGAAGCGGCTAGCACGTGTGGGATACACACGTGACGGCACGTCCCTACACCGTTCAATTCGCGTAACGAGTGTCGATGGAACGTTAGTGTCGACGAACGCGAGTCATGAAACGGCTGTCCACACAACGTGTTTTTAGGCGAAACGATAGGGACCCGTTGCTCTGAACGACGCCAGCTCTACGCGCAAGAGCGTCTCGAAGCTGCGATCTCGTGCCCGTTTGCACTCTCAGAGAACCGGGCACTGCCACCGCGGACACATTTCACAAATACAAAAGCATGGAAACTGACATAAATAGGAGAAAAAGGAATGCAAGTCCCCAACTAGCTGGCCCATGCCTCGCAAAACGCAGCATCGAACGAATGCATGTAAACGATAGACTTACCTTGAGAGAGAGAGAGAGAGAGAAGTCTTGCAAAAGAAGAAAAACCAAAGTTGGAGTTACAGCCATAGGCCGAACGGTCATCGATTGGTTGGGGAAAGGGAGAGGGATAAAAGCTGATAGAAGGAAAAATTGTGAAAGGAGGGGAGGGTTGTTAATCGCCAAAGCCGACAAGCGGGGCGCGAGGAGCCACAGAAGCAGCTGAAGGAAGGCAGGCAGAGCCAAGAGGAGGGGGAAACCCCAGGAAATGTCCAAGCGTCTTGTCCAGTAGGTCGGGTGCGCAGGGCGCATCTTCATAGTATCCAGGCAACTCTTCATACAGTATCCAGGGTGGGGCAGGGTCAGCACACGGTGTCCGAGTTTTCCAAGCACTGTCACCAATCACACCAGCGCCAAGCATCCCAGTATTCCGAGCCAAAGTGCAATGGGTCGGCAACCCGGTATCTCCGTTACTACCTGTGGTGCACACTACACGGCGTAGCGAAAGGTGGGGGGGGGGGACATTAATAGATTCCGCTCCCTCAACAGGGGCGGTCGAGCCTATTGTATGCATAAGGGACATACCGCAGAATGCTACGGAATGACATTCTTTGCTTGTGTTTGGCTGTGTTAACCACGCGATTAGCGCGTGGTAAGCCGAACGCAAAGGTAGAAATTACAAGTATGGCATTTTCTGAAAATGCCTGGCCCTTGGTATACCAAGGGTTTACAAGTTTCCGAATCTATCATTCGAATACTTTAGTAGTTGGGCGAGGTTAGGTTATCGGGCGGATGCACTTGGTTTGTGACTTCAGCTACGTGCCAAGCATCGCTTCGTTAACCTGCGAACTCGAACCGGCTTCCAACCACGCAAATCAAAATGGCGCGAATAAACAAAGACGCGTCGAAGCACGCCGAGATAGACTGCAGGAGGTGAGGAGGTCGTCTCTTAGCAACACGAAGGCCAGATAACGCGCGAAACGCGATCGCTATCGCGATAGGTTGTCAATCGGATGACGTTTTACAAAAAAAAAAAAAAACACAGGTTGCTCTTTCCTCTTTCCCTTGTTGAAAAGAGGGGGGGGGTGCAGGCAGGGCAATGTCTTTTCCGTTGACGTAGAGGAGCCTCTTTGAAATTGACAAGTGATCAGAAAATCGCTGTAAAAGTGACGACATACACTTTTTACAGTGTATGTTGGAATAGGATTCGGCCCGCAGCTTGCTGGCGAGGCGCAAATCATGGGAATAAACTTGCCGCGCCGTTGTTCGAGCTCTCGAGAATCTGGCAGGAAGCTGCCGATCTCCGAAAACGAACGTTTGGTGCAAGCAAGAGACGCGGTAAATTCCGCAGTTTCTTTGTAGAGCGCTTGCACCTTCTGGACCGCTTAATTGGATATGCGCGATTGGATCCCGCATATAGCCGATTTTGTGAACCACGAGAAGACTAGACATTTCGCAACTCTACGTTGACGTGACATTCGGCCGAGGCGTTGAACTAGCAGTGCTTTAGTCATAAAGTCTGTTCTAACTCGATCCGTGTTGACGGATCCTCCCATCATCACGTCTAAATACAAAAGACGCGCTCATTCAAGAAATACAATGTTACGTACCACGTGTCGCGAGGGTAATCCCTGCGGTATTTACTTCAATTCTACGTAAAAAAAAATTGGATTGACGAGAACGTCGGTTACTGAGAACGTTGGTCACCACAGCCCTTCGTCCCGAGATTGACGAGGGACAAAATTAGACTACTAACCATATATTCCTTGTCAATGTTTAGGCTATTCACACGAAAAAGGTCCTTAGAAAATAAAAGAAGGTCGTGGGGGCGTCCCCTTCCGCCCTTCCATTCAGCAGGGCGATATGGCGTACGGTCTGCACGCATGGAGCGCCTCGGCCTTTCCCGTAAACGAGCTCGGCTCCTTACGTCGATACTGCCGTAGTGGTTCCTGCGACTGCTTCCGGGAATCATCGGCGTGTAGGTGAAGTTCTGTCCGTTCACTACTTCAAGTCGGAACGCGCCCGAAGTCAAAGACTATTTAGAAAATTTCCGTCGCTTGTAGCGGCAAAATGCGAGCGACAAGGACATGTTGACTGCCAAAAAGTGCGGAAGACAGCTCGGGAGCTGTTTTGGATTACCTTTGTAAGTTACGTAAAACTCGCGATCATTTCGCTTCGTGAATACGGATTTCTTACATTTTTTCCGTAAGAACGTTTTTCGTCGCAAGAAAGCTTTGTATATCTGGCCTCTGTTTTGACGGCAAAATTTTGTGGTGCAATAAATATACAACAAAATATAACTTTTTCCCAATTATGTGAGAAGTAAAAGGAGCCTTCAAAAAATCCATCTGGATTCAATCCATACGGCGCCGTCTTGCTAGCCGGTTGTTGTGCGTGGTGGTGTAATCAAAGCGGTTATAAGTACTAGGAGGGCTTCACTATAACATAAACAAAGTAATATCAGGGAATCTAGGAATCCATTGCCGCGATTGCGGGTGTTCAGCGGACCTGAGTAACTGCACTGTTAGTGCCAGAAGTGGTAATCAGCTGACACGGGAGATCATCGAAGCTGAAAAAATAGCCACGTTAGACAAACAATGTGTTAGTGTCCCATCCTTAGCTTTATCAAAAAAAGAATTGGATTATCTCGAGATAACATCAAAGCGCCAATAGTGATGAGGAATTTTTCGTTTATTTTTAATTTATTAAATTTTTTTTAATTTAATTTTTAATTTATTTTTTATTTTTCATATTATTTTTAGTTGTCTTTTATTTATTTAATTATTAGTTATTTAATAACGGTTATTGGTTATTTGGTCTCTGGTGTGTAAAAATTTAAAATGTTCTCATTAACGGCGAAGGAGAAGAAGTTGAAGATTTGAGGAAGAAGAAATATACAGAGCACTGCAGTTGTTAGTCAAGCAGCAGTGCGAGGATCCAGTAGTTTTCCCTTCATTGTGCTGCAACTGTGAGTCAGTGAGCTGTTTCATCCTAGCGTCTGTTCTCCATTCCAAAACTAGGAGGGGGCACGTTGCAATATTGGTGAAGCCTAGTCATAAAAAGTTTCAACGATATTGTGCCCAACGTGACCGCAGATCTCTCTGGCGATTGGTGCGCGTGACATGTCACCTGCGAGATGGATGGTTGATTGTAGAAGAATTCCTTGCAGGCTTGCGCGCGCTCCGTCCGGTAGGTTTTATCAGATCGAAGGCTAGACGAAGGCTAGCTACGGTTTTATCAGATTGAAGGCTAGACGAAGGCTAGCTACGGTCACTTTGGCCACTTCGGCCTGATAAGTGAGGAGAGGAAGGAGGAAAATGAGAAAGAGGCGCAAGGGAGCCTGGCTTGTGGAGGCTACACGGCTGACGTCATGCCCTCTCCTACCCTTCCATCCTCCTTGGGTGTAATGGTGCACCTGGCAACACCCTCGCCTCGCCCGCCGATTCCTTTGGGAGATGAGGATTCAAGTGATGGGTGTGCGAGTACGCTCGCCGGGTGTCTCCGGTCGAAGGGGAGTGTAAGGGTGCGCGATACACCCACATACACCCTTTTTTTCTGAGTGTTGTTTTACGCGTTGTTATAAAAATGTGATCTGCGCTACGTGATTGAGCGCGCTGTTCAGCGCAGCTGAAGGATGCTGGGTTCGGTGTCTCTGTTTGTGTTAATCCTGAATGCACGCATGATACAGCAGGGTAAAAGTTAGTTTTCTGTATTTGTTAAGCAAATACGATAGCATTTCTCGTGGCAGGTGGTACAAGCTAACACCCCATACAGAGCGTATAGACCAGGGGTGGCCGCATGCAGCTGTTCGCGTGTTGAAGTGCGGCTCGCGGCTCTTTCCGCTACTCTCTCCCCCCCCCCCCGCACACACACACACACTCGAGAAATGGGACGCATTTTAAATTGAAAGACAGGTTGCGGTTTGGTAGTACTGTGCTACTGTTACCTTACGTACAGTTGGACTGCTTTTGACTCAGGTAGATTGAAAGCAGTTCGAGTTTCGTTCATTGCGCAAAACAAAAGCCCCCCCCCCCCCCCGGCCCGCGGCACTTGCAAGTTCCGTGGTTTGTTTGCGGCTCTTAGGCCGGGTCAGCCTGGCCACCCCTGGTATAGACAATACCACCTATCTATTCGTCCATCCTATGATGGAAGGCCTACGTTTGCTGGAAGTGCTTCGGTCGTCTTCACAATGCATCGTAAGAAAAAGAACTGAAAAGGACAACGCTGAACAGAAGTGCCGGCCCACTGAGGCACAGCGTGTTCGTCGTGCCAATAAGACGCCGGAAAAAAAAGAGAGAACAGCGTTTGTCTAGGGACTAGAAATCGAGGTGGGTTCGTTCTGCTTCGACCGAACAAGTTTCGTCTCCATTTATTCAACAGACTATGGCCTTCATAGAAGAAATGTTGACATGTATTTTTTTCCATTTTGACGTAGTCTTCCGCGAATTTGACGACATTGAACGAGTAAAGCAAACTCAGGACAAGGGACGACAAACATGTATTTTGTGAGTTTCCTTGTCAGCTTTACCAACACGCTCTACAAGAGGTGTGTGTGTGTGTGTGTTAAGGCCAATCATAGGGGTGTCATGCCCCTTGTTTGTTTGCAATTAAATTTTGATATGACGTAGCAGAACATGTCCATATAGCAGAGTCGACGTTACTCCTTAAAAAAAAAACTTTCTCGATTTTGTAAAACAAAATTGCGTCTGATAGGAGGTGGAACTACGATTTTTTTCAATTGCGCGTAGACGCAAATTTGAGGGCCACAGGAATTAAAAGAAAATATTTTCTACTAAATATTTTATGTATAAAGCACGTCAACTGTTGCGCTTGAGGCAGCTAGGTTTAGTTTGTTTATCATTATATTCAAGTAAAATAAAACGACAAACTTGGCCTCTTGCGCAACTCTCACGTTTAGTCATTGTTCGGCCATTTTTAACACATATTAGCATTAAGTATGTAGGCTGAAACTTTTTGTATGGACTATTTCATGATTCGTTCACTTTTAAGAAAGAAGCGCTCAACTTTTGTAAGTGTTTTTCTGTATTACTCCCAGAAGTTTTCGAAATATCAAAAAAGTCTAAATGATCCAATTTTTTGAGTAGCAATTAAAAAAAATTATCATGCTAGAGTTTTTCTAAATTTTTCAAGATGAGCCCCTGGGAAACGAATTATTAGAAATCCGCAAAAACGTATTACAATCTATTGTATTAAATTAGAAAAATAAACGTTTTGCCAGGTCTATATAGCCGTCAATTACAGTTGGTGCTTTCTGTCTCAATGACTATTGGTACTCGAACACCGCATCCACATTGGCCGTAGTTGGTCGCATTATGTCCCAGACACCACGGAACATTATAGACTACAAAAAAAATGTTTTTTTTTGTTAATGATTTGACTAATATTGCCTTTCAAAACTGAACTTGTGCGGCGCATTCTGTCCTTATGGCGTTGTGTATGGTTAAGTGCACTGCACTATGCTACTTTCCCGTGGTAGTCTCTTAATGTGGATAGTGTGGCGTCCTGAGGACGAACGCGTGAAGAAAATGCTACTCTTCCAAGCCGCTGGTGAATGAAGAGTGTCGTCTATTTAGAAACAAGCATCTTTCATACCGAATGCTATTGCACAGGGTGGCTAGATACCGTGAACAATAAAAAAAACATGGTTTGCAACATAAAACGAAAACACAGCAGGCAGCCTGGTGACAAAATTATTGGATTAATTTACCTCGACCTCACAATACTCTGTTTCTACTTAAAATGCATTATAGCGACGTTACGAGCTATCGCAGGCAAGTTAAGTTAAGATGGTAAAACTAATCATTAAAAAGTTAATTGACAAATGTTAGTTCGTTAGCCAACTTGCCATGACGATTATCCTGTCATCTAAAATTCGCCGAGCCTGATACGTACATAATGAAACAACGCTCGTCTAACCCTCACCCTTTTTTTTAATTGGTTCAAATTTGTCAAACAGACTCTATATCTAAAGCATCCTCTAATCACAACCCGGCGTCGTGACATCACTGTTTACCCTCTGGGCGAGGCAGGCACGTAGCCAGGATTTTGTTTCGGGGGGGGGGGGGGGTGCCGCCCATGACAAAATGCTGTATGAGGGGGAGGGGGAGAGGAGGTCCCAGCAAAATGGAAGATTTCGAGGGGGGGAGAGGGGGTCCCGGGCCCCATGCCCCCCCCCCTTCCCCCTGGCTACGTGCCTGGGGCGAGGAGCAACTTGCTCGCCGTTTGCGCAACTCTGCATAGACTTGAAGAGTGTGTCCACCGGCTCGACGTGGGTCACGTGGTTTAAGGGTATACCTTTTGCAGCAAGAGGTGCGACGAGGTGACGAAAGCGTCAGGCGTGTCCAAGGTTTCGGGTTCCTCCGCCTCTACGCTCGTTCTCACGTAAGCGCACGTGTTACCAATTTGCGTTAAATTTGCATACAGCGCTCACGGTGAGGCGGCCTTGCGGAGCTCTGATTTTTTGGGACGGGGCGTATTTGTTTGCGCTCCGTTCGCCAGAATGTACAGTATGTCACAAAAGGAAATAGTGATGTCATTTTCTTCAACGCAAAAACGAACTACGTACGCGTCGCAGAACGCTCATTATCTGCCCAAATGGAACCCTAGCGGTCCGAACGAGACGTCAAAGTTTCAGACTAACTGTTGTGTTACTCAAACGTTATAAGCTATTATCTGAAATTTTCAATGGGAAACTGGAAGCCGACGGACTTTTCGAATACAGGAATTCGAATGGCGCCACGTGATCGAAAACGACCGGAAACGGGCGAAAACAGGCCCCATTTTCCCATTGAAATTTTCAGCAAATAACTCGTAACGTTTCACTGAAAAAACGGTTTGTTCTCGAACTTTGGCGTCTGGTTTGGACCTATATCTCTACATTGAGGCGGAGAATGAGCGTTCGGTGATGCATAGTTTATTTTTGCAATAAAATAAACACTACTTTCTTTTCTTTTCTTTAGGAGGCAACGTTGTAGGGTTTTCACTGAAGTCTCACGAGCAAGAAGTTTCTTGTACCTTCGTACATTGTGTGTGCCACTTAGGCATCTGTAACGGCGTTTCTTTCTTTATTTTTTTTTATAACGAAAGCTCCGTTTAAAGCGGCTGTGTACAAGCAGATGGAACGACAACCGACGGCCTCACTGTACCGCCGCCGCCTCATGTCGTCACGCCCTTCGCGTGTCCTCCAAGAATGACAGTCGCTTCTTTTCCAGCAATACTAGACGTACAAAATTTGAGACCCTTGCGCTACTCCGCTTCGCAAGCGAAACATCTACAGTTACTCTATTAAAAAAAAAGAAGGCGAAAGAGGGGTAAGGTGATGGGTGCGCGCCGTTAAAGTGGCGAATAGTCTGAGAAATGTGTGAGCGGTCACCTGAAACTGCACGTCCCAGCAGTAGATGCAGCTCTGGGTGCAGAACGGCCCCTGAACGGCGAGGATCGGGTTGCAGCGTCGGTCGTAGATGGTGTACGACGGGAGAAAGACGGACCAGTCCTGGTAGATGTAGGCGATCGTCTCCCCGGGAGGCGCCTGAACTTCGATGTACTGTGACAGAAGGACGGGAAAATTGGGGACTATGCAGACATCGTTGTACGTAATGCAACATCCTTTTGCGTGTCGCGTGACGTCCACCCTCTGAATCATTGCCTTGTGGCTAATGCTGCAATATCATTACTTGCGGAACGATAAGAGGGACTCGCCCTGCCCCCTTTAAAGGGGAGGTTAATTTCTTCGCTTCAACATGCCGTAAGTAGCGGTAGAACACTAAGAAACATTAATATTTTGTGGAAAAACGCAAAAGAAATATTTTAAACTGAATTCAACGATAACCGAAAACGACCTGGTTGTTGGCTATGAAGCTTCAATGAAACGTCGTGACGGCATCGGCGTTCCAGACGGCAGCGACACTATATGGGAAGTACGTTCACTAGTACAGATTACCTATAGTCCGTTGCAACTCAAAAAGGTAGGGCGAGGGAAAGGAAGGCCGGGGAGGATAAAGCGGGCGGAACGCTAGAGAGAGGAGGAGGTTTCTCCCTCTTCTCTCTAGCGTTCTGTCTGTTTCCTCCTCTCCGGCCTTCCTTTCCCTCGCCCTACCTTCTTCAGTTGCAATGGACTATAGGCCAGAACGCAATACCGAAGGTTTGGCGAAGGAGCCCAAAGCACAGTACGACACCTTAGATTCACTCCGCCAGCCACTCGCTTCCACTCATTCTTTGGCGTTACTGACGTCAGGGGCTGATGAACTATATTTTTCAACATGGTGCGCGCTGCTTTCAAACTTGTTCTCGCCGAGAGACGCTGACCTCTTGAAGTGACCCGGGTTTACGTCGCAGAGCTATGCCAGTATTCGATTTTGTGCGCGGTAGTTCTTGTCGTGTCCAGAGACTGAAAGAAGAGCGGCAACCCTGGTATTTCCTCGAGAATTCGGAGCATCCGTCTCTGAAAAAAAACCAGGTGCTGTTGAGATACCAAACGGCAGCCGTTGGAACCGGAAGCGTCCTACGGACGTGATGAAGGTTGTCAGTTCCTTGGATTCGGGTGCCAAGGGAACCTGCCAGTGGCCCGCGTTTGCGACCAGCTTGCTGAAAACGCGCGCTCCAGCGAGCTTTGCCAAGTTCTCGTCGACTGTGGGCATAATGAGGCGCTCCCGAATGACTTGGTTGTGGAGCTTTGTGTAGTCGACACAGATCCTCAGGCTGTCGTCTTTTTTCTTTGCGACTACCATTGGCGCACACCATTCCGTTGCGTGCTCTACCTGTCTGTATCACTCCCAAATCCAGCATTCGCTGTATCTCCTGACGGGGGGACTAGGGTTGTGCCGCTCTTTTTTCAGTCTCTGGACACGACAGTTTTTGTGCGACGATGTGAGAGAGTCAGCGATCGTTTTTCCGTCCAACTGAGTCGCCGTCGACGTGCTGAGCCCTGGTCGATCGCGAAAGCCTCGTTGGGCGAGAAAAACGAAAGCGGTGCCAATTGCCTCTCGTTATTCGCTTCGTGTTCGCCATTGGGACAAGTCGCGTTGCAAAACCGTAGCGGTGCGACCGCTTTTTCGTGGTGGTTTTCATGTGACGATGTGAACATTGCACAGTCGTGTTCTCTGTGCCTTCACTTGGAAAATCGCGTCCCGTCGGGACCAGCACAAGGTTCCTCGACGCCGGTGCCTTCCCTTCGTTCGTTTAGTGTTCGCCCTTGTGACAAGGAATGGCGCAAAGTCGTCGTTGTGTACGCGTATTTTTGCGGTGGCGTGACAATGCTGCGGTCACACTACTATCGATGCGATACGCTGCGTGAAATACTCAAGTGATGCCACCGCCGTGTTGCCTCACCGAACTCGGCCTGCTTACTTGCTCGCTTTACTAAATGAAGGAGGCCAACTGTTATGGCGCCTTCAAAGCGATATTTATTTATCTGTGAAGCTGGTGCACTTGCCGAGTCTGGTCGTTGTGATCTGTCGGTGGTGAATCAGGTAAGCTGCAATAGCCTCGAGCTACCAATGTCACACATGATCCTGCCGCCATGTTAGACAACATGAGGTAGGAAATCTACCAGCATGCTGCCTCGTGCGAAATAACAGAGGTACCTTAGCCGCCTCGCAATGATGCCGTCCCGTTCAAAAAGCAGCGAGCTCGCACCCGAAACCGACGTTGCCGATGTCGCCATATCGGCGAATTCGCGGGGCAGACGACGCACGCACGACTCCGCCGGCTACGCCATCGCCCGGCGATATGTTACAGCCCTTGAGCACTTTGACTAAGCGAGGTAGTAACGGGTTGACGCCACCATGTGTCAACGCTTCTAACTACGGTACGCTTGGCCCTATAGGGGCCGATGACGTCGCGATATAATGAATAACACTAACCGCATGCTGAAATATTTTCTACGTAATTTTGCAAAAGTACCCTCATCTCTAAAACTTCTACTTTACACAGCACTGATTCGCCTAAAGCTCGAATATGCCGCTTCAATCTGAGATCCTTGTCGTGAAAATCTAATTCACTCGCTCGAAATGGTCCAGAATAAATCTGTTTGTTTTATTTTGTCGAACTATAACAGAACGGCGAGCATACGCACAATGAAATCCAGCCTTGACTTAATATCTTTGGCCTCTCGTCGTAAAAGCTTTCGTCTTTGCCTCCTTCATAAGTTGGTTTATCTCCTCCATTTCCGCGAAAAATGTATGTTACCTCCCCAGTGCGTTTCATCTTGATTAGATCACGTTCATACGGTCGGTATCCGATCGTGCAGGACTGCTTCTTTTTCAGTCACTTCTCCCAGGCACATCAGAAGAGTGGAATCGCCTTTCTGTACGAATAGCTTTGATAGAAGGTACCCAACTGTTCAAGAACGCCTTAACTAATATTGTATAAGTAGACGCCGTTTTTCTGCACTTCTACTAACTGGTTTATTTTACTTCGTCGTCATTTATTTTTTTAACCACACCCCTCTTTAATGAATAAGGCCCTGGGGGTACACGTAATAAATAAAAATATAAACCACTCGAACTATTGACACATCTTTTTTCTCCCTGTGCTTTGTGTCGAAGGCAGCTAGGCGTGTAGTTCTTTGAGCTGGAAACAAACTCGAAATGTTCGGCAATAATGTCTGCCTGTTCTTCGAGGCTCTCGAGGCACATTTTATTTTATGTTAAAAATGAATGCAAAAGCATGGTAAAAGCAATTTACTTTGTGAACTCGATTCCATACCTTCTTTGGTGTTGCTGACTATTTATAGATGACGAGTACTTCTCCCTGCAGTGACTTTTAAACGACCTGCGAGCAAATCGTGCAGGAGCCTTACTTTTCTTGAATGTAATAAGGTTGCTCGGTGTAGGGTACCGCCTGAAAATGCGCCAGGCTTTGTTTTGTTTCCTTTTGGCCTCTCGGCAATCTTCATTCCACCATGGCTTTGGTCGTTTGGGAAGGTGAGTGGATGTCATGGGTATTGCGAGCATAGCAGCTTTCAATCTGTGTTTCGTGATATGGCCTACTGCCTCTTCAACAGAGAGTTGTTAGAGAAATGTGATAGCTAAAACAGACATTGCTTAAAGAGAGCCCAGTTGGATATATCAAACTTACACCGAGGTGGCCGAGCTGTAAGTGTGACGGGTTGATTGTGGTAGCCTAAAATAATGGGAAAATGATCGCTACCGTAAGGATTATGGACGACTTTCCATGACAACAGTGAAAGTATAATGTCGGATGCACAAGTGAAATGTCGATTGAAGTGAGTGTACGTGTTGCTGAGGAAAAGTGTGTAGCCTCTTTCAAGTTGAGAAAACACAAACCTGATGAAAGTAAGAAAATCGCTCAATAATGCTGCTCGTGTATCCCTTCGTCCACTTTCCCCGAGAGGGTTATGAGCATTTAAATTACCTACCAGCGCAAAACGAGGAGGCAGTTGATCAGAAAAGGCTCCCGGTTCTTCGTATCTAAGTTGGTAGTTCGGAGGTACATATATAAAGAACAAATGACTATTAATCAGTTAATCGGTATACGGGCAGCAAGAGCCTTTAGTGGCGTGATTAAGGGCGCTTCCGAGCATGAAGCCGAGCGTTGAAAATCAAAAGCGGATCGTCCGGACGGATGGCTTGGATGGTGCCGGTCTTTGCGAAACAGCTGGAAATGCTTTAGGATGTTCGACTGACTCTCCTTCAGGTGATTCGCTTGTAAACAGAGGGCAATGGGACTGTCTTCCTCCAGTAGGTTAGTAACATCGTCATAGTTTCCAAAAAGACCTCCGCAGTTTCATTGAAGAACAAGTGGAGGCATTATTATAAGTAGTAGATGCAGATATAAGGAACACAATAAAACAATTAATTAATTATCCGATCCAGGGATAACGTTTCAAGAGCAAGCTACTTCAGTGTAATTACTCGCTTTTTCGTTTGTTTTATTTTCCTTAGTTTTAGAGTCTCCCACTTCTTGTTTTCCTGATCGGACGAAAGAGCGAAAGGCTCAGTGGCCTCGTCCCTCGCCTCCACCTCGTAAGACGAGGCTTGTCATGTAGGTCTGGGCAGAGTCAAGGCACGGGGCAGAACAGCCCGGCCACGACCGCCCCCACTCAAAGGGACATCAGTGAAGATGCTGGGCTGAGCGCCGCCCAACTCCGTGCGTCCCTGCCCCTCAGCTGCTGAAGGAGCGGCACGATGTCGCTCGTTGGATGAGGTCCTCTCCCGTGAGTTGAGGCGAGACTCTCGCTTCTTTTCCCTGGGGGAGACCTCGGAGTGGGGACAGACCGAGGGGCTCCCTGCCTGTCCCGTGGTCGAGAAGCAGCTGGTGCGCTCCCTCCAGAAACCGGAGGAAGCTGCTACCTTTGCTGTGGTGTTGGGGACTGAACAGCCACTGCCAGGACCTCAGGCGAGACCTGGGTGGCCTTCGATTCTTTTCGCGGTGCTGGTCCCACCGCGAACGGCACGTTTGCACCGCCTGTGCAAACGTGCCTTTTGTCATAAAGGAAAACTGTTGTTTCGCCTCATTGTAAGTAATCTTCTTTTGTGCATTAAGGGTTAAAATTTATTTTTCCTGTTGCCATTGCGGTCATGTTCTAGCGTAAGCAGCATGGTTGCCTTGGCAGTTTACACATTTCAGAGTGTTCTGACAAATGCCAGCAACATGATCAGTGCTGCCACACTTCGCACAAGTTTAACGGCCCTGACAGTTCCGCGAGCCATGCCCGAAGCGTTGATATCGGAAACATCTTCGCGGATTAGGAATAAAGGGTCGGACTTTCCAGTGTAGGTAACCAGCTTGAACAGTTGTAGAAAACGTATACAGCTCAAAGGTCAGGATCGAATGCTTGGTTGGCTGCTCCTGCCTGTCTCTACGGATGGTGATCCGCTTGACGGCCACCCCAGCCTGTTCCTGGTGTCCAGCCAGGATTTCACCCTCACTGCAGTTTATGAGATCAGTCGCAGAAATAACACCTCGGACATTGTTCAATGTCTGATGTGGGCTGACCCAGAGCTGTGTATAGAGAGAGTTTGTTCAATGGGAGGCGCGGACAGAGCTAGGGCGTGCACTGGACAGAGAAACAGTGCTAGAAATGCTCTCTTGGCCAACCAGAAGCCGAAAACAATTCCCTAGCGGTAGTAGCGAGAAAGAGTTTTAATCGTAGATATGTGGTTTTAATAAGCGCGTATGAGTTAAGTGTAGTAACCCTTCGTGGTTGAAAATAGGGTGCACGTGATGATTCGATTACGATCATGTAGAAAGCTGTAAGAAACGAATGTGGCCGCTCGAACTCTGTTTTGCTCGAACTGAGTGTCACCGCTCGGACAGCAGATTCCCGGCCCTCGGCGCCTGGAGTACGAATTATGTCTATCTTTCCTCTAGTCGCGATACAACGCGATAAAACAGGACGGTCGCGGAATCCTGTCACTCGTGATCTTTCGTTTTCAATTGTATGATCTCACGTTTTGTGCCGTTATTTAAACCGTGCACGATATTTTCAGTCACTGAAAGTTACTGCGACGCACTTATTAATTTCGTTTCTCGCGACCACCGCCAGGGTATTATCTCCGGCTTCTGGTTGGCCACATTCGAATTTGTGAAGACGCCCTGGAACAGGCCCAGCACGCTTTCGGCCAATAGCGTCTCCTCATTTGACTCCTATAGTTCCAAATGAATGGCCAAACTCTCTGTATATACGGCTCTGGGCTGACTCTTACCTGTTGTTCGCCTAGACATGTCTGTTTTAGAAGTGTTCTGCTTTAAACTTCTGTTTCCATTTCTACGAGAGTAGTCGATAAATTGTACCAGCTCACAGACATACCACTCACAGCGCAGCAGGGTGGGGCTTCTTCCTCCTCCCATCCCAGTGGCCGATGATAGGCCGCGGTCATCGATGGCTACGCCCACAGCGATCACCGACATAGATGACCCCGCCCACGGGGCATTGGCCAGTGACCAATCAAAGCTCGTCGATGTCCCCGTCCCCGAATCACGTACGCGGTGTAGGTGTGAAGTCACGTGCGTGCCGCGTGCCAGGCGCGTGCGAAAGGCACGTAGAAGGGGAGCTGTCAATCACAGCGGATGTCATCACACGTGTTGACGACCGCTGTCATGACGTGATGACAACCCGGTGACATCACCACATGATGTCACCGCGGGATCGAGCTGCATTCGGCTGAGGGCGCGGGAAAGGGGATTTGAGGGCGCCTCACGTGATGTCACCGGGTTCGTGCTGCATACGACAGAGGGCGCTAGGCGCTATATGATCTTGAATTGTGGCGCTGGAAAGTGGATTTGCGAGCGTCATTGCTGCTGTCACGTGAGGAAGGTCATGTGATAATATTTTGACTCGCTGCGCAGTGAACGTTTTAGCCGCTAAAACATATTCTGCGTCGACTGGGAATGAACCCTGGTACCTCGTGCCCAGTGGTCTGGCACTCTACCGATTGAGGTACCTGCACAGCGCTTCCTCGACATCTTAACTCGGGCTAGTTATCCGTATGTCGCGTGCGTGAGCAGTTCAGATCACGTGTTAAAGCTGTCCTGCAATTTGGCTTTTGTAACCTGGTTTATAATAAAGGGGAAATATCAATACAGTTTTCGGTCCCGTGCATCTTGCACATCATTGTTGGTTAAATGGCATTATGAGATCGCGCTTTGAACTGAGTCCGGAAAAGAGGTTCACCGTGTTTCTTCCGTTATGTGCAGTGCTTTTTGATTAAGTGGACCCCTGTTTGCTACTGAAAAAGTTACATGCTTTGAATATTGATCCTGATATTTTTTCTAGATTAGCAAACACCTTTGTGATGGAAAGCCGCGTGTGATTTTGAATGGTCATTCTTCAAGTACTGTAACCATTATATCTAATGTCTCACAAGGCTCGGTCTTGGGTCCTCTTCGTTTTCTGATGTACACGAATGATATTTCTTCAAATATTTTTTCGCGTCTTAAACTATTTGCTGAGGATGTTGTTCTATACGGGACAATTAACGATAATGAATATTATTTTAAACTTCAATTAGACATAAATCGAGTATCAAACTGGTGTAGTGACTGGCGCGTGAAACGTAATGTTAGTAAATGCAGAATGGTAAGGTTTTCGAGAAAGAAGAAATGTTACAGAAGACATGTACAAATTATTAAAAACAAACACACCCTGTTAAGTAACGAAGCATTTTGTTTGAAACAAGTAAGATTTGCTTTAGAAAAGTTTATCTTTCTACAGTTGCGTCGGCATTTTTTTTTTTATCTGCCTATGTTTGGGTCGGCATTCTTGGGCGTTTGCTTGCACACCTGCGCGGCGGGGGAGATACGCTCGCGGGATAGCATGAACGGGGAGTCGTCGTCCACTTCCACGCACGGGGGCTTCGAGCAGCCGCGGGCTCGGCAAAGACGAGTCGGACCCCGGTCGTTAACAAACGGATTGGGTTTCAGTTTGGGGCGCCGGAACATCGTGTCTCGGGCAGAGGCACTTCTGTCCGCACTTGTGGTTTTTATGCGGGCGTGCTTGTGTCCGATGTATTTTGCCGCTTAGTGTAGAAACGTCGCTTTTAATCGACGCAAGAGCTTGGTGGCGCCAGCCAGACGGCGGAGAAAGCATGTAGTAACTCTACAAAGAATTTGGGTTTGACCGTTGAGGTGTCGGAGGGGGTCACGTGGACAGCTCGCTGATCATTGGGTAAGAGTGTACCACGTGACAATGAACGAATTTGAAGTGATTGGTCCGTCTCTGGAGGGAAAGGAGGCCCCTACGAGTCTAGAAAAGGGCTGCCGAGAGGATTCTCGGGGATTCGGCTTTTGAGATCGGGAAGATTCGGCTGTTGAGACTGGGGCTAAAGTATGGGTTGTAATTTTGGGGAGTGTGAATTGTAAATTAGTGTTTACTTGTTGTCTGTTTTGTTTTGAAATAAATGTGGCCACACTGGACATCGTAAACCAACCAACGTCGTAATGTATCCAGCGGGATCGAACAACTTTTAAGTTTTTTTTCTTATTCGACTTCCCGGGGACTTCCATCGGGCGAACATCATCATCGGTCGTCACCATCCTGACCGGCCCCCCTCCCCTCGGAAAGTTGACTCATCCTAAAAACTAATTGAATTCTTTATCTCAGTGTTGCCTTTCAAGTGACCTGTCATGGACCAATCATATCAATAATGATAACAAAAAAAGGAAACAGCCTCTTGAGGTTCTTAGTGCCGGAATTACCAGCATCCTTCTGAGCACGCACAGGATTTGGCTCGCTGGTCTCTTAGCGACAATAGGCCTTTGGATCGCTTATCACCCGTGCAAAATATACTGAGTCATGTGAGCTGTAGACGCATGCAGAGGGTCTGATATACCGCACAACACAGTAGAAGCGCATGCTCAGAAAGCGTTTCACAGCCTAGCAAAGAAAGATGGTAGCGCGCAGAAGGCGATTTTCGCAAGCGTCTATACGCTCGAGCTGAATGCTCTGGGTTGCTAAGCGTTGCTATAGACGACGCATCTCACGTCGCCATCTCTGGGTAAAATGTTGAAGTAAAGAAGCGATCGGTGCGCCATCTATTGATAAAAAGTTCGAGTATGCTCCCAAAGTTTCTTTTCTTCTTTGGCTAAGCGTGGCCTTGATAAATTTTGGGGCCAGCTCGTAAAACTTTGTAAATACCCAGCGAATTTTCGGAATAGGCGCCATCTAGTGTTCAAACTGTGGAGGGGTCCTTGTCAAATCTGGAGCTAAGGCGACCGTCATGTGACGGTCCCTTAGCACCAGCTGGGTCGCGCTAAATGGGAGGTGGGACGACGGTAAAACTTTGCAGCTCGCGGACGGTGCCAAATCTCGGCCCAGCGCAAAGCTTTGAAGGGGCGCTGCCAAATTTTGGGGCCCAGCGCAAAGTTTTGAAGCTCACAGACCGTGCTGGACCCAGTGTATATTTGGATAGACGCCATCTAGTGTTAGAACTCTGAAGTGCTCCTCGCTAAATTTTGTTGACATCTGGTGGTAAAAGCCTCGACCCGCTAAATTTCGGCGTCATCTGACGGCTATTTAGTACCACGCTAGGTACCGCAAAGTTTTAGTTGGGTTACTGGTAAAACTTTGAAGCTCAATGGCCTTGCTTAATTTTTGCCTAGCGTAAAGCTTTGAAGCGGCCCTGCTAAATTTCGGGGCTCAGCGCAAAGTTTTGGAGCTCTCAGAGCGTGCTGGAAACTGAATATTTGGATAGACTCCATGTAGTGTTAGAACAATGAAGTGCTCTTTCGCTAAATATTTTGACATCTGGTGGTAAAAGCTTCGACCTGCTAGATATGGGCGTCATCTGACGGTCCCTAAGCACCCGCTGGGTATCGCTAAATTTTAGCTTAGTTGGCGTTAAAGATTTGAAGCTCACAGGCCGTGCTAAATTTTGGTCCAGTATAATGCTTTGAACGGGTCCTGCTAAATATTGGGGCCCAGTGTAAAATTGTGAAGCACACAGACCGTGCTGAACCCAGAGAATGTTGAGATAGGCGCCATCTAGTGTTAGAACTTTGAAGTGCTGCTCGCTGAATGTGGTGACATCTGGTGGTAAAAGCTTACACCCGCTAAATTTGGGCGTCACGTGACGGGCCCTTAGCACACGTGGCCAGCGGGGTCTATCTAAATTGGGGGAGGGGGTGACGGTAAAATTTTGAAGCTCACAGACTAAGCTGACTTCAGACCCCCAGTAACGTTTTGAAGTGGCACTGCCATATGTTGGGGATGGCCCCAGCCCGTAAAACTCTGAAGTGGCCCTAATAAAAGTTCGGGCCCAGCGCGTAAACATTTGAACGCGCCTAGCAAATTGCAAGGATATCCGCCATCCAGTGTTAAAAACTTTGAAGGTGTCCTCTATAAATTTTGTGACATCTGGTGGTAACAACCTGGACCCAATAAATTATATATATATATATATATATATATATATATATATATATACATTATGTATATCTGTGTATGTGTGTTCTGTGTATGTGTATTTGATCGGTACGTGACGTATTTGCATACGTTGTATATATGTATGATATCTACATGATATATATATATATATATATATATATTTCTTAGTATTTGACTACGTTGGCGGACTAAAGGTACGTTTATACGTCAACGTAACGTCGACTGGCGTAGCGCAGCGCGCACAGATACTGATTGGTCGCAGATATCGAGTTTCCGGTTGCCGGCCAATGAAAGGCGCGCGTTTTGCGCTACGCTGCGTTCACTGCGCTCAACGTCGGAGTAGAAACAGCCCTTAAACAACACAACTGTCTTGCAAGTAGCGTCAAATGCGCCTTTTGACGAGGCCCGTGGTTCGAGCGGTCCTTGGAAGCAAATGATGGCTTAGCACTAAAATGAGCGGCCCTTGGAAGCGAATGGCGGTGGAGCACCCGTTCGTGGCACGTGTCTTGCGCGTTTTTGCAACAATGGTTGGCGGTACTTGAAAGCGTGAGTTTTATCAAGGTACTTTAAAAAGAGCCAAGCGGCCAAGCGCGGGCGTTTTGCCTGGCGTCACGGGGCGGTGCACGCGCGAGCGAGCGTGAAACTGAATTTTCTGCCTCGCACAACGCCGACGCCGCGAACGAAGCCAAGGAGTCCTTTTAATGGCCGAGTGCCACTAGAGCGAAAAAACAGAAACAGCCGGCGCCGACAACAGCATGCACGTGATTGCATACCTTTGGCATGGCGTTCGGTCTCTCGGTACTCGTGAAGTAGACACGAGCGATTGCAAGCCTGTCAAAGCTACATTCGCGTGCATGCTGCACGTGTTTGTGATTTGTTGGCGTCGGTTGTTTTTGTTGGTCGCTCTATACTTCGTCTCACTTTAGCATGAACTATTGTTAACCGCGCATGCTAAAAGCGCGAACTAGTTGTCTTTGGGTGAAGCCTCGGCGGCTTCACGAGCGCTTGAGCAGCGAGTGCTCCAGTCAAGGCAGTCAAGGCAGCCAAGGCTATTCGCTCGCGCTTGCACAGCCCTTGCAGTTAGTCCATGCTAACGTGAGACGAAGTATAGCGGGACTCGAGTATAACAGCTATCGTTGCATAGCAGATAAATCGAGATTGCCACTTCCCATTCCTTTTAGAGCAGACTACGACTCGCCTGCAAACAGCAGAAGCAGATGCAGCTGCAGCACCTCAGCGGTCGGACGAAGCGCATGACTTGCACTTTTCGGTAGTCGAGAACTACCATTTCGAAGCAACGGCAATTGCCCAAGCAATTTCTTGCGCAGCATCCACTTTCTGAGAGTAAATAAAACGGGGGATTATATTTGATATCACAAACACGCACACACACCATGGAAATGATGACGAAATTCTGAAGGATATTAAAACTTGTTTAAGGGTAACTCCGGTCAAAAGTCGAAGCAAAGAAAATGACGAATATCGGTTTACGGAGGCTATAAATGAGCACTGTCAACTCCAAATATTTCACTAATGAAAAACCGCGACACTCTTAAACCGATATTAAGAATACTATCACTAGCTTCTCAGGGGGCATTCAGCCGGCTGGCTGTCTCTAGGGCAACCTTGAGCACCGACGTCGTTTTCGTTTTCAATTAGGTTTCTTGTTCGTACTGCCACTCCTTTCGCCGTGGTTTTCTGCTGTGTTCTTAACGTTCAGCGGACGATTTCTGCTTAGTATGTTATGTTTTGACGGCCATAGTTAATAAGTTCTCTTCGGCGATCGAGCACGAAGATTATTGACCACCAGCTCGCTCAAGCGCGTCGTGGTGCCGAAGGTGGCATTCGCTGGCGGCCATAGTTTAGTCCAGTCCTCCTGAGCGAGAGCTTACGATTAGCTTGCAGAACGCTTCTGCAACGTGCATTGTACATTAGCAAGATTGTAGTTCTCAGACGTGGGGCTCATTCTGAGTCTCTGTTCACCGTGGCAAACTCGGTTTTTGGTGGGCAACTTTATGAATGTGTATAATTATTTGCTACAGACGTTTGATATCCGCAAAGCAGAGCAGTAAAACAGCCGTAACATCTTACTTGACTAATCGGGAACTGTTTTTGCGACTAGGCCATTCGTACGTTTTCCGGTACCGCAATATGAAATTTGCGTCACACGATGGCTGGATGGATGGATGGAGGGACAGTAATGGCTGTACCCTATTGTAACGGGCGGCAGCTTGCGCCACCTAGCCTAACATTTTGTCATCTCTACTTTTTTAATTTGTAAATTTTATTCTAATACAACCCTCCCCCATTTAAAGTGTTCCAATTGTTTATTTGTATCTGCATTTTCACCCCCCCCCCTTAATCTTTTCCACCAATCTTCCACTCTCCTATAAGTAACCGCAAATCTTTCCCTATCCATTCGTCCATGCATGTCTGCAAATCCCAGTGCCTCCTCAAAACCCGCAGTCATCCCACCCCAAGAGGGTGGCTGGAAGCCCCAGGCACCTTAAAATTGCGTGTTTTGTAGTTTCCCTTTCGCGGTTGCATGCGTTGTATAGTGTGTCTATTTCCTGGGACTGATTCCAAGGGTTGATTACCAGGGTTGCCATTATTCTCGAGGTTGTAGTTTCGGTTTTGCCGTAAATACGCGAAACACACTTTAGACATAGGATTTACAAAGCTACACGAGGCATTAAAAAATACTGACTCCTCGTAATTCAGGAACAATTCCTCAACTAAGAACCTTCGTAACCCTAAAATCGAGAAAATGTACCGGAGTTGCCCTTTGATAAGAACTCTTCATGTCCACAAAAATCTGTTCTGCCTGATTTTATTCCAGTTAGAGCCTTGGGAATCTACAGCCATGTTATCAAAGACGTGTTGCGCGGGAAACCTTCTTACCTTCAGCCATGAAGTACACGAACTGCCCCACGGTGTTTTTGGCCACGTAGGTGTTGGCGCGTTCAAAGCCAGTAAATGCTGCACAATGCGATCAGAAAGTTATGCTTTTGTAAAATTTCATTTTTCTAATGCGATATTGTTTTTGAACAAACCCTATGAATCTTCGCGTCCGTGGCTTGGGTGGTAACCAAATAAGCAAGTGGCATGAGTCTGTTATACCACGGGCACTTAGCAGCCGCAGACGCAACATAACCTCGCGCTAACGCAGCGTTTTTACGCTATACAGGTTGGGGCATTCCTTCTTTAAACTTTCAAGTTGAGGTTACTTACCCTGCTGCTGCTGCTGCTGCCGCAGCCACAGATATTCTATTGCATTGAGGCGCGGTGTTGGATGATGAAAGTGATCGTAATTGTATCGCATGTAATGAAACGCTTCCGGATAGAGGCACAGTCATATGTTGTTCTGTTTGTGACTTTAGTTATCATTCAGGAACATGTGCAGGTATGTCTGAAAACACTTCCAGAAAGAAAAGTGCCGAACCTAAAAGAAACACGTCGAAGTGACCGACGTGTGAAAAGCGGGAGGCAAGAAGTAACTCAGAAAAACCCAGACGGAAACCGAGCGACGTACAGGATGCCGGAAGTACGCTCGAAGAAATTAACAAGAAGCTGTCTGCCATAATGACACTTCACAACAAGGTCGACACATTAATGGAAATAGAAACTGCAGTTGAAGTTATCGAGCACTCAGTCCAGGTCATGTCGGGCCAATACGACGAGCTGGTCTCCCAGATGAACCAACAAAAAAAATAAATAACAGAGTTGAAAAAAAAAAAACGGGTCACGGAAGTAGAGATTAGTAAAGTTTCCGAGGTCGAGCGCCTTAGACGTGAATTGAATGATCTGGAACAGTATAACAGGCGTCAAAATATGGAAGTGCATGGTCTATATAGCACTGACTGAAAATGAAAACCTGCTGACTACACTGAACGCGTTATCACAAAAACTTCAACTGCCCATGTTGTCAAAGCATGACATCGAAGCGGTGCACCGACTTCGGCGTAAACCGAAGAAAACGCCCGTTGTCTCGATACGATTCCATTCGTGCGTCATGAGGAACAGGCGGTTGCAAAATATGCTGAACAACTCAGATCTGCAGTGCATATCTACGAGAACATCACGGCGCAAAGCAACAAAATGCTTCTGGCATATAAGAACCAAAGCTGCAGATAAGGGCTACAAATTTGTATGGCATGAAGAAGGTAAAATGTTCGCGCGCAAAGGTGCAGGCGATCGCACTGTTAAGACTGAATGTGAAGATGACCTCGCACTGATTAGGTGAAAAAATTTAAAATAAACGCCACATCACTTTTTGATTGTAATAGAAAGTTCTTCATCCTGGGATTTATGCCTCAAACCTGAGGAACTTTCCGCGGCAATAGTGAACAGAAAGAGGCGGCTGACTGCGCTATCTTTTTTACATAAATGTCCGATCTATACAGTCAAAAACAGATGACATTGAAATTATTTTCGGCACTTTGCGGTTTTCTTTTAGCGTGTTTATATTAACTGAAACTTGGTATAGACCTGACTCACGCGATTTTGTTTAGCCTCATTGCCATCATTTTTTCATACGACGCAACGAGGGAAAGGAGGAGATGTTTATATGTTGGTGGACCGATCCCTAAATTATTGTCTTATTCGAGATTTTACACAAATGAGCGAGTCATTTGAATTATTGTCAGTACAATGTGGTATATATATATTCAGTGTGCTATGTCGCCCTCCATCTGGCAATGTAAACATATTGCTCCATGTACATGATAAATTACTCAGTAACGTTAGTGACGAAAGCCTTACCCTCTTTCTGAAGGGAGATTGTAACATTGACTTAATGAAAACATCCCCTGCTCCCAATGATTTCTGCTCTCTCGTTGAACCAAACGGTTTCCAATGCGTTGCTCCGGCAGCGTCAAGAATAACTGATAAGGGCTCCACTTTAGTTGACAACGTTATTACGCACTGGTTTTATTATAATATATCTTCCTTCGGTGTAATTAGCTGCGGTATCAGTTACCATTTGCCTTCTTCCTACAAACAAGCATTGCCCAAATAAAAGTAGAAAGCTTGAATTTTTAAGTGACGCATCATTACATTGCAGAGGCTGCAGTTATTTAGGAACGCCATCGCAACCTCTAACTTGAAATGAGTCTATGCTAACGATTCTCCCTACAAAGCTTATAATGTATTTTTAGAAGCATTCCAACAAATGTACAATAAAAACTTTCCTTAAAAGTTTATCAATCCTGGCAAGAATGCGAGAAATCCTTGGGTCTCCCAAGATTTACTCTAAAGAATTGAAATTAAGCATTATTTATATCATAGGTTTGTTAAATCTAAAGAAACTTAAAATATCTAAACTTTGCGAAGTTTAAAGTATACCGAAACAAATTGAATTCCTTAACTAAAAAAGCTAAGCTAGATTATTGCAATAATAAGTTCGGTAATATACAGAAACACGAGCCAGATAAGATTTAAAAAATATTAACCATGTCTTGAAGCCACACATCAGAAAACCATGCTAAAGAAAATTCTTCATTGTAGGCAAGAACTGTCTGGTACAGATTTTGCTAATACCTTTAATGACTACTTATTCAACCTAGCGAACACCATTCAATATGTAACAAACAGTGCAGACCCATGTAAGTACATTAGTGATATCATTCATTCGTTCTTTTTAAAGGGCCCCTGAATAGAAAAAAAATTATTTTAAACAGTGTGGTGGGGAGAAGCGTGTCCCAACCAGGGTTGTAAAAGTTACTTCAAAAATTGACCTAAGATACAGTTACTGTTACTCATACGAAAAGGTACCTAGGTACGTACCTAGGTATTTGCCTAAAATGTACCTAGATACAGTTACAGTTACTTCAAAGATACTTTCTTTATTTATTTTCCCCAAGTTTGTCAGAATATATCGGAAGTAAAGCTTTATATTACTAAGGATACACACAAAAACGAGTTCGATAAATGTGCTTTATTGGTCTCAATGCGATGTCGACATGGGAGTTGAGTCCTCACGTACCTTATCCCCAAGCTCCCATTGGTTCACCGAGGCCACAGCTGCCACTGCTTACCATGTCACGCCGGAACAGCCGAAACTATAGCTTGTTGACGTTCTTGTCCTCAGAGCAGGTGCTGTCGTCGACGGGCCCAGAAGACGTCGGCCGCATTAAGAAATGCATGAGTCGAGTGCATATGCACCTAACCCTCGGGACGGCGAGCGAAAAACTTCAAACTTCCTCGTTGTTTCTTTTTTTCTTTTTTTGCTAGTCGAGAGAAAAATACGTTTTTTTTTTCTTTCGAAACTTTTTTTGTTTTGATAACTGCAAAATTTGAGTCCGATTTATTGAGTGGAAACTAATTTATACGGCGATGTTACATCATTTACGATCGTAATTATAATTCATTTTCAATTATATTTTATATTGTATTTATGACAGAAGAGACATGACAAGATACAGGCAACAGAAACTTCGCACATATTTCAAGTTATCTCCTCCCTTGAATAGCTGTCACAGGAGCTTCAAACATGCAATGAAGTTGATTTCGTTTGACATGAAGGAAGCAGATTGCTATTTTCTCTAAACAGAGTTCTGAAGCGATTCGATAAATTGGTGTCACTAGAACGGCATCGCTAATCCACCGTTCGCTCAAATGATCACCGCCATTCGCTAAACTGTCGTTCGATGAAACATCATGGGCGGGGCTTCGTTCGCTAAAATGACGTTCCATCAAGTCAGTGCCTCCCAGGTCGTACCCAACTCAACGTTAATCGCGGCACATGGAAGTGTATTAATACTTCAAGATTTATCGTTTCTACCATTTTGACGAAGTGAATAGAAAAGTACCTGTAAAAAGTAATTTCACTTAGTTACAAGTTACAGGAAAATGTACTTAAGATACAGATACAGATACCGAGAAATTAAAGTTCCTAGGTTTGTGCCTCAGGTAAAACAAAAGTATCTAGATACAGATTTCCAGTTACTTGTACCTGGGTGATTTACAACCCTGGTCCCAACCAGACTGATTAAAATAATTTTTTGTTTCTTTTCAGAGGCTTTTTAAGTCCAACAGATAAAAAAATAACGCCAGGTTTTTTTAAGTATAAAAAACAGCAAAGGGGAAGATGTTTATGACTTAAACATACAACCAATAAACTTTGTTATTGACTTGTTAGCCACACTGCTGACGTTTTTATTCAGTCTTTCATTGTCTTCTGGAGAATTTCCTAAACTCCTGCAAGTTGCAAAGGTTGTATTCCTTTTTTAAGAGAGGGGACAAAGATGTGTTGGGAAGCTATAGGCCTATATCAATACTATCCAATTTTTCTACAGGTTTCGAAAAAAACTATTCACATCAAACGATTAGCATATCTGGAACGTTAGTCGCTATTAGCAGATTACCAGCACGGCTCTAGAAAACAAAAGGACCTACGGAAACGGCGCTGCTGTCTCAGGAAAAAAAAATTAATAATATCGAAAGCAAGCTCTTTACGTTAGCAATATACGTGGATTTTTTCTAAAGCCTTTGATTTAGTTAATCACGAAATTCTTTTGAGGCAGCTACAACGCTACGGTATAAGGGGACCTACATTTAATTTTTTTGTCTTATATCACTGAACGCAGGCAATATGGTAAAATCGATAGTTCAATATCATGCATCAAGCCGGTAAACACAGGAGTACATCAAGGAAGTGTGTTATTCCCGCTATTATTTATTTTATTCACAAATAAAATTGAGCGTTGTGTTCCTGATTGAAAAGTTATAGCCTAGGCTGATGACACTACACTTTTCTTGAGGGGTCATACGTGTAACGAGATGGAACTGGCAGCAAATCGTATGCTCTCCAATCTTAGCCTTTGGGCTGAAGTAAATAGATTTCTAATTAACACGAGCAAAACAAAATGCATACTATTTCGTGCAAAAAACGTAACAGTTCCTCCTAATTTAAATATCAATATAGCTGACGAAGATATTGAAATTGTGAAAACGTGTAAAATATACGGCGTACTCTTTTTTCGATACTTTATCATGGAATGACCACGTAAACCATATTCACCAGAAAGTGAGAAAGGCCATTGGATTGTTATCTAGATATCGCTCTATTTTCAAACCGTTTCGTTAAGCAGATCATCTACCACGCTCATGTCCAGTCATATTTTCTGTATTGCCATCTGGTATCGGGCACCACTACGTTACAAAAATATTGAATACACTTCTAACCCTACAAAACAAAAACAAAAAAAGCCTTACGAGTGGTCGCGAATGTATCGTATTTGTTTTCACACAAATCCGCTTTTCACGCGATTTAAGATTGTTAGAATAACGAACACGTATAACTCTCGCCTCCTAGCTTCATACAATGTTGCAATAAAGAGCAAACGTAGCCATATTCTCCAAATATCAAACTTATGCATACAAACATATATATCGCACGCGTTTAAATGAACAGTGGTATGCACCCACCCCCGAACGAACCATGGGCTAGGTTCCATCAGGTGCACTCTACCATACTTACTAAACACGTTTCATCATTGGGGACATTTTACTCACAATTTTCGATATGAAGTATCAATGCATATTATTTCTACCCTGCGAATGTCAGTGATTCGCCATTGCTTTTCAGGCGTGCATTGTTAACTGGTGTACTAAGTAACAAGAATGTTTGATATTGTAATTTTTGCTTTGTATTGTACTTTGAGCTAAAAGTACGCCTGTGTGTACATATATCTTGCTTCTATTGCTGTGTATTACTGCATGTTTAACTGATGTCGATTGCTAGCTTCCAACTTGGAGCTAGGGCCTCGTCAAGCTGCACTTGTTGCCTCTTTTTGTCCCAGCTGCCATCTTTCTTGCGAAACAAAATAAATTGTTGATTGATTGGATGATAGCTATACCTCAATTTTACGCACCGACTTAAACCTTTTTGCAGTAAGAGATGGTGAGTATTGCAATCACATTTCAACGCCAATCTGCGCAGCAAATTCGGCGACAATTTTGTTTCGCGTGTTCTACGCAGACCTTCCAAAAGGTGCACTTGTTGGTGAATGAGCACTTGGTCGATGCAGGTCAGGTACTCGAGGCCGGGCGGGCACCGGTACTCCCGGGCCATTCGAGATTCCAAGGAAGCTGGAAGAAATTGAAACGGGCATGCTACACGTCAGTGTGTTGTGCCCGTCACCCAAACTAAGTAACGCAATGAGGTTAATCGTTAGGAGTCAAAGAGTAACGCGTTGCTGAGATTTATTACCGTCCTCTAAATGTAACTCTGTGCAGCTACAATGACTTTGAATAACTAACGAGCGTTACTTGTGCTGAGCTTTATATCTCATTATTATTCGGCCCCGATAAGTTACGAATACGGACTTCCAGACCGACTGACCTTTTACAGCGTGATTTTATAGTGTTTCTTATATTTTGATCCAGATTGCCGAACATTGTTTCGTTGTATTTTGTTTCGGTAAATAATGCCGCGGCAAAGAAAATGCGTTTTTTTTCAGCACACTTTACAGAACTCGAGCTCATATGTTTTTCTGCCAAAACAAAACAAAATAGTAAACAGGAGTTAGAAGCAACGTGATTTGACGAGTGATACCGTAGAATAATATAGAAAATACCTTGTTAGTTATTTAAAAATCTAACAAGTACGTTATTGTGCTAGCCAAAAAACGTTACGCGTTACCCCTAACGTCGTTAATGTAACACGTTACTTCAATCATTGCTGCACGTGACACATAATGGTGAACGGCAACTTTGGCGACTGTGTAGATTTTCGGCCGCGTCCGGACGTTTTCGAAAGCTCCTTTCTAGCGTCCAGGATTTTCGGGAGCCCGCATTCGATTCTGGATCGTGCGCATGACGTCGGCCGCACGAGGCAGCCGGCCATGTCCTTTGCGGCAGCTCTTCTTTTCTCCGTGCCTGACCTCACAGACACCCGAACACGCAAGAGGATTTGAGGGAGCTTATGCAGGCGGAGCAAATGCCCGGCGATTTTTTTTTTTTTAGCTACCCCATTTTACTATATTTTTAGAATCACCGGCCTTTACACTTTCCGATATACCATTTAGTATCGTCCAATTCAAAATAGTTATTGCGAAATCAGCGAGTGGATATGATTCCAAAACCAACATATCAATATACCCGCGCTTTTCAGTTTTGTGGTGTCAGGAGAAGGCAGGCTTGCAGGTCGAGCGGGCAGTCTAAAAAGGGACTGTGCCGAGCATTTGCTTCGTACTGCTGCGCGGGTGCTGGCGCAAGCTTCCAAAGCGTTTATTTGACGCTATGAAAGTGCGCGTAATCAGTTGGGAACAAAGCTTACAGTCCAAAGAGTGAACCTGAACCCTCTCCTGACGTGAATTTTTCAATGTTGCCAGTAGGGAGTTTCACGTTGAAAAACACGGTGAGGACCAACATTGTGAATGCAAGAACTTCGCCAATTTTCTTTATTTTGGCACAATATTCGGGTTACCATTTCAGCAATGTTGTTTTTGTGCGTTTAGCAAAGTTTCAAACCAAACCGGCGATATGAAGAAAATGTCGAAGCATATGCCATGGAAAAAAAAAACTATTAAACAGCCTGGATGGGAAAAGGATGTCAAAATGAATTTAGAGCGAAAAACAAATTTTAGAGCTATGTTTACGGCGCGAATAGAATTTGTATCAGAGTCGTCGGTCATTGGAGGCACAAACTCAGTATTAAAGATACGGCTTTTCTAAGAAACTGCAAGAAGAAAAAAGAAAACAAAAAGTTGCAGAGTACCGCGAAGCACATGCACTGCGTAATTCTCAACATGGCGCCGTATCGCGGGAGTCGCGGGCTGGACGGCTGGACGAAGCGGACTAAGCGATGGCGGTGGACGACGGGCGTCGGACCTCTACTTCAGGACTCTGGTTCGCGGTACCGGCGAATCTTTCAAGCTTCGAAAAAAAAACTTTTTACCGATCAAAACAGTTAGGACTTATTCCGTACGACGCGCCCGACCACCAAGCTTATTCGCACGAATGACGTCGCCGAGTCGTCGCCCCTAAAGTAACCGCATCCTGGGAGAGTAGCGTCATTGCCTTCCCTGCCTGCTAGCCGGAGACAACAAACAGATACTAGGATACAGACGACTAAAACCTCTCATGGTGATCGGTTAATGAAGAAAAATGTATTGCCACTGTAAACTTTAAGACATAAATCACATCGGAAAGCGGAACAAGCAGTTTTGTACTGTTTTTATCCCTCCTCCCTCTCTTCTTGTGTGAAAGAGAGATCAATAAACTTTGAATAGGAGCATGTACACCCGCCGGCAATATCAAGGTGAACGCCAGACCGTCGACTACTCCGTGCTATCAGTGCCATGACGAGGCTGCCACGGCAGCCGCGTCATGGCACTGATAGCACGGAGCGGTCGACGGTCTGGCGTTCACCTTCATATTGCCGGCGGGTGTACGCTACAAACATCCAGGGCCGAAAGTAACAAACAAAAATAACTTAGAGAACCAAATATGGCCGCACCTTACATCTCATCAGCACACTGAAGGAGCGTTGTCTCCTTTACCAAATAAATGACAATCTAAGCCAGGTATAGCGTTCGGCTGGCCAACGACCATTCCCCTTCTCCGCCTTGAAAATTTTTTGGCAATGTTATCAATGATAATTTTTCACATATAGCGGGTATACTTTATCTTTCAAATACTAAAGCCTTCGCTCTAGTGAAATACAGTTCCAGGGTCACCTCCCAGATAGCGCCGCGTGCCAGCGTGCCATAAGGTTGTGTGTGAGTCTGCTAGTATGTTCTCTCGTCGTACACCAACTCAACTCTGTTACGTCACGTCGCGGTAGTGGCGCGTCGGGCGCACTTTCGGTCAGGGGCCGTTGGCGGAAGTCACCATGTGGGACGGCCATTCTTTTGTTGTTTTTGAAGAAACCAGACTAAAACCTGCCTTTTTAGTCAAAATGGCGTGACCAGGGTTGTACCAGAAGAGTCGGGCAAGGTGTGAAGATGAGTTTTAATGTGTTTTCTGCCTAATCGGTTGGTCCGAGCACGTAAATAAGTTCCGTGAAAAGGGGAACAACACACCGTCGAGCCACGATTGCTTGTGCGTGAAGCACTTTCCTTTGAGTTCACGGATACTTGTGATCGTCAGATTTATTTTCTTCGTTCCAACATGAACGCGGTACAATCGTTAAGTTGTCCGGACCACCCGCGGACCACGCTCAGTGCATCTTTACGTTTAAACGGCCGTCTCATCGTTCAAACAGTCGTCTGCTCTTTCAAACTCGTTCGAACTGTCGTCTGCTTGTTCAAACGACAGCGGCCAGTAGACCATACGTTGCGATAAGAAGGGCAGGCCTCAAAAGACTTGTAAGTTTGAAGGTTGTTCGGGTTAAGAGAGGCTCGGTGTAAACAGTATATCCGAGAAGATGGTGATCGGTGTTACCGGTGGCCTTCACACGCTTGTTGTGCCCGATTCACATGGTCCGATTTTGTTTCCGATTTTCAGTATCCACGACAAGCATCGCAGCTACCGTCCACACTTTTGTAGCCCAAGCGACGTCGCGACTGAAAATAGCCAGCAGAATCGCGTCAAGTGAATCAGGCTTTATATCGTCCATTCTGCGGCGTTCACACGGAATGAATCGCAGAACGTCACATTGTTCACGCAAAGTTGTACGGTGTAACGAACCTCGGTAATTTCGCTCAAGCCACTAAAGTGGCAAACAATGCTAGGAAGACGTAGAATCAACAATTCCACAGCAAAAACAAGCCCGGAGTCTCACACCGACACCGACAACATCACATTCCAATAGTTCGCTGACGCGGCACGTGGCGCTTCTTTCCCCCACTCCATCGCGCATGCACGGCGACGGCGGGGTGCCGCCAGGGTCGCACCGGTTTGTTTAAAATCATGAGCTGTCGTATAGAAAGTATTCATGCACTGGCGGCTATATCTTTGTCTGGGGCTGCTGAACGCGTGCTGCCGCAATCCACCCATGAACATTGCCGGCTTAACAGCCATAGGAGGAATTCATGGGACGCCATACTTGAGTGCGCTGTTCAGAAGGCGTGCTCAGAACGAGCTTACATTAATAGGCTGCTAAGACCGGCAACCTTATTGATGTGGAACGCACGTTGCCAAAAGAACTGTGGAAGCTCGCCGTCAGCACGCGTTTAGGAGCCGCGCACACAAATATGGCCGCCAGCGAATACTCTCGATTAAAAGGGTTGGGAAATGAAATGTTTGCACTTTTATTTCTTTGTTTTTATGTACCCCACGTTGTGCCAGTCAACCAGAAATACTAGCCTAGACTATACTCTGTTTTACCTTACGTTGTACCGCAGCGAAGGCTAGAAGCGCGAGCTCACAGCGTAAGCAGCTGCCCTTAATGCACGAGAGCTTGTGCCGCCAAGATGTGCCCTAGAGCAAGGAGCTCGCGCTTGTAGCCTTTCCTGCGGTACATCATAAGGTGAAACAGAGTATAATGTTTCTGGGCTGACGGCAGAGACATAAAAAGAAAAAAATTATAAAACGAATGAACAGATTTCGAAATTGTGTCTGGTGGCGGTCTGTGAAGCTCCGTTGGAATGCCGACACGTTATGCGTTCTTAAGCAGCAGCGCAAGTTCGCGGCAGTATGGCTCTCTCGCGGCGTTACTTGGTCTTGAATGTGACTTGGCGGAAAACACTTCCAAGCTGAGACTGTAGCCAAAGCTACAAGCGTGAGCTAGCCCGCGCGCGCTCCTGGCTTTAAGACATGCATTTATAGCGCGAGCGCTTGATTGTTCTGTGGAACAACGCTTCAAAGCAGCGACCTCAAGCTCTCGTGGTTGTGGCACTGGCGGCAGTCTCAGCTCCACGGTGCTTCTGCAACGTGCGTTCCACATTATTGAGATCTCCGTTCTTTGCAAACGTTAGGTAGGAGCTTGATCTCAGGATGCGGGGACTTCTGTCAGGCCAATCAAGCCGTGCATAGATAGAGTTTGGTCGATGGGTGGCGCGGGCAGAGCCAGGGCGTGCACAGGACGCAGAAAGAGGGCTTGACATGCTCTCTTGGTTAACCAGAAGCTGAAAAGAATTCGCAACTTTCACGACCTATAGAGGGAGCACTGGTGCCTATCAAAATGGCTGTCACCTGGATGATCGTCGTGGAACAGCACTACGAGTCTGGGTCTGCGACGCGTAATTAATTCTAGTTTTGCTATACACAACCAGCATTAAAGACTTACTTAATTGTTTTCGCGTCAGGAAGGTGTAAGAAAGACATTTATTGTGAAGCCTATCATCCAGCAGCTAGGAAGCGGAACTCTCACACCGCGGTACCACAATCGCTGAAAGTAGCGAATCCCCTAGCGGTGGTATCGAGAAACAGTATCAATCATAGATGTGTGGTTTAAAAAAGCGCATAAGAGTTAAATCTAGTAACCCTTCATGGTTAAAAATAGGGTGCACGTGACGTTTCGATTATGATCATGCAGAAAGATGTAAGGAACGAATGTGCCGCTCGAACTCTGTTTTGCTCAGACAGTCTGAGCAAAACACACTCGTACGGCAGATTCCCGGCCCTCTGCGCCTGGCGTACGGATTATGTCGATCGTTTCGCTAGTCGCGCTCTTCTACCATGATTTTGGATGACCGTGATTGAAACTGGCTATCCCCGTTTCGTCCCATGCCCATTTTAACCTTCCCGTTTCGACCCGGCTTAAAACGACCATCTCATTTCATCTTCTCCCAAAGTTGAGGCTTGGGCGACTTGGTACGACATACTTCGGGGTTAAAAAGAGCGCAGACGACGAAGGACCAGACGAGGAAGTAACACTTACACAGCGCTGACTTACAACTGAGTTTATTGATTGCAAAATCGCAATATATACATGCGTGGTTACGAACACAAAGAAAGAAAAGAAACTTAAAGAATTCAGCCAACGTGATACATCACCAAGAAAAAAGGCGACATGACACTTCCGTACAGAGCACGTTTAAAAACAAGCAAGTCAAGGAACTAGAAAATTCATCTATTTGCCTGATAGGGCCACAGAAGGACTCCTCACACTTGCAGCTCCCAACCTCGCCATCTGAACAGCCTCCAGAATTTCACGAGTAAGGTGGTCCCAGTGACGCTTAACAACCTCACACCGTGGGAAGTCGGGTAGGCAACCACAGTCGCCACAATGAATGCCAGCATGACCAGACACAGTTGTGGAGACACTCTAGGCATACTCTCTTAACCTGTCATTGAGACAGCGGTCCGTCTGGCCAACGGAACGCTTGCCACACATCAGAGGGAGAAAATGAACAACCCCCTCAAAACACGCGACGAAGCGATCCCGATGCCTCGTGTTGCAAGCCGTGGCCTCCCTCGAAGAGGGGCTAACGGCTCTGCACAACCTTGAGAACTTCTCCGGAGCGGAGAATAGGGAATTGTAGTAGACCGTGTTTCTACTCCGCTACAGTATCCCGGAAGAAAACGCCGCACCTGCGCATGCCCGCCGCCAGCCTTATCTGCATAGTTCAAGGTCTTGTGGGGGATTACGGAGCGCTATCCGGGTGCTTAGCGGGCTGCGGGAATGGTCTACTACAATTCCCTAATAACACGTCGACGTCACACCTGCCCGCAATGCGTTCAAGGTTGTGGGTTAAGCCGTGTATATAGGCAATGACCACAAACTTTCTTCTTTCCTTCTCTTTTTGTTGTTGGCGTCTCTTTCACTTGTCGCAGGCCTGCTCTTCATATCGTTGACCAGAGACTCGGCGGCCGCTGTTAACACGTGGAAGGGGAATCCAGCATCTGAGAGGCGTTCAGTTTGCCTGTCAAACCTATGTTGAATTTCGTGATAACAAAACCTCCGCAGGTCATGTGTATAGCAAGTTCTCGCGATCGCCCGCTTAACGATCTTCGAGTGAGCGGACTTGAATGGCAAAAGCGGCTTTCCAACACGCGGCTCATAGCCCCAAAAACATGCCCAGGACAAATATTTAAAATCGAATCCAAGAGTCGGATGAATCCTGCCTCAGGCACCTCATGAGTCAAAACAAGTGGCGAAAGGCAATCACTAAAATTCCTAAAACTTGAGTCAATGACGAAAGGAAGGACAAGGCATAGGCATATAACAAAACCAGAAAATCATCTGCCTACCGGAAGACCTTTGCAACATTGGTTCCCACAAGCCGTTTAAAGATGATGCGGTCAAGGCTCGCTAAAGACCAGTAGCGAAGCACGAAGGCTTTGCAAGAACCAATACATACCCCTTGCCGATGCAAATAGATATTACCCTCTCAAGTCGCAAAGGTTGACCACAGATACATGTCAAGGAGCTCCGTGGAGCCTTCAACTGAAAGTCCCGCAGCATTGTGAAAGCTCACTGCACCAAACACATCGATACTCTCATGAATGCAGGTAAGGAGTTCATTGCGTGGCAAGGAGTAATATAAATCGTTAATATCGAACGAACAGGCCATAAAGCTGGAGCGCTCGATCTTTTTAATTAAATAAATGACATAATCAAAACTCTTCACAAAAAAAGGATTGTTAATCTCAAAAAGCTTCACTTTTGATTTTTTTTTTTGCAAAAACAAGATTACAGAAATTTGCCAAGTACCAGCCTCCAAGAATGACACCTTGTGCTTCTTTGCTGCGAAGAAAAGATTCAAACTAAGCTGTTTCCCAGCGTCAATATTTCTGACAAGCTGTTCGAGGTTAAGCCTCTTGCAAAGTTTTTTTCGCCTCAGATTTTTGCTTGGTTAGGGAGATGCTATAGTCCTAAGTGCCTTGAATTTATAGAGGTCAGCTGGAAGGACAAGGAACCCTTCTTTATTTGAGACTAATAAAGACAAATAGTTATCTTTTAAAAAGGATGCTACTTGCTTAACCGGCACCTTGCTTGTGCCAGGCGTGCGTTTGGTCAACGCGATCAGTCCCTCCGAGACGCACCTCTCGGCCTCCGCTTCCGGCATCTTTCTGGCAACATCCCGGAGAAGGCTCAGAAGTTCCGTGTTACTACCGTCTGGTACTCCGTCTTTTGCGCTGCTTTGAATCCCGAAGCATCTTTTCCCATTTCTCCAATCTCGAAACAACCACTTGGACCATTGTTCGTCATCAGTTGGGTCAGCCTAAAAGTCCAATCTCTGTGCTCCTTGGGGACCTCATTTCGCCCACTCCCGAAACAACCTTGAAGATTTGGTCACCAGCAGTCACTCTTTAAACGCTTTTCTGGTGCTTATGGTGCCTGCAGTGCTGCAAACGAGCATGGCAGTCATCGCTGCCACCACCACATGATGTCTTCCTTCGTCATCTTTAAAAAACACAAAAAAGGAGAAAGCAGTGTTTATACTTACATGGGTATAAGATTTATAACAAACGTTCAAATGCGAACAGAACTGCCGCGTGGCGGTGTGCCAGCCATGGTTCATCATGCTGCCCCGCACCAATCCTCACAAAAGCTCATGGCGGAGCGTCCACGTCGTGTTCGCGGTAACAGTGTCGCGCAATGTACATACTTCATTTAGGGATGCACGTGATAAAAGTAATCTTAAAGAAAAACGTTTTAAGTTGTTGAAGCAGGAATATATTACGTTGAAGCTTGTCTGAAATGTATATCGCAAGATGGTGACATGCAGAAATATTTCAGAGCATACTGTTCAGACGAAATAGTGCGCAAGCCAGAATTAGAACGATTAAAAGTTTTCGCTAAGAGGTTGAGACATGCAGGACCTTGTACCAATGGGTTGAAACGGGACGGGTTCAAATGAAAATGGCGTTTCGAGAATAGGTCGAAACGGGACGGGTTCATACGAGAAGGTCGTATCGGGAATGCGTCGAAATGGGATGGGTTACAACGGGAATGGGTCGTTTCGTGCTACACCCGTTAAAACATCAAGTGCACCATATTTTCAGGTACCAAGAGTTACTCCGACGCACTTATTAAGTTTGTTTCTCGCGACCACCGCCAGGGTATTGTTTCCGGCTTCTGGTTGGCCCGATTCGAGTTTGTGAAGACACCCTGGAACACGCCCAGCCCGATTTCGGCCATTGGCGCCTCCTCATTTAACTCCTATACTTGCCAATGAAGGGCCAAACTCTGTGTATATCCGGCTCTAAGGCCAACCATACGCCATTGCTGGGTAGTGACTGATATTTCTACTTACTGGTTCCCTCGAGCCACTACTTCTGCGGTGCGAAACTAACACGGTGAAGCGAACGCTGGCGGCACATAAAATATCGGCATGGCCGCAAATGATGTAATGGGCAAGCTATGTATACACCTTTTCCACAAGGGCGCAGCCATCTTGAATGCCGTCACTTCTGGTATGCGGTAAAAAATCGTTTTGATTTCTCCACTCCGCTGGAATGTGCTTACGAAAAATGCGTGATTGTCACACATTCTTGTTTTGGCTCACCTATATTTTCTCGCATATTCCAGGTTGAAATGTGTTATTATTTTTTCGTCCCGCATTCCAGATACAAAACCCACATGACTGAGAGCGACAAAAAACAGAAAACGTATATAGGCCATAGGGCGTACAGTCCTCGGATGTTACTACTAGGCGAGATTGTCACGCATTGACGCCACCAAGAGGCAAGGCTCGCAGCTACAGCACCCTTGACCGTGCAAGAACTATTGACGTCACGAGCGCGATACACAATGCGCTTCTCGCTGGCCGACTTGGAAGCGAGGGGTAGAGAGCTCGTGCTCAAGTCACTCCTTTAATGGGAGCTCGTTCTGAGCTTGCGTTCTGAACAACGCACCCAAGAATGGCGTCCAATTAATGCCTCTTACATCACAGCTAGAGCCACTAAATGAGCTGCGCTTAGAGTATCGGCACTCTGTTCGCCCGACAGTTTTGTGGGCGCCGCCATTTCGGTGCTTGTGCAGAGCAGACGCATCTGCCGATCGTCATGATTCAAAGGTGCGACTTCCTCAGCATTAGATTCGGTGTTAGGAAGCTCATGTAATATTATTTTTTCTGTCGCGAACTGTTTATTAATTATGGAGGGCGGAAAAGCGTTTTCTGTGATATCAGATAAAGCTTCAGATAACTTGCAACCATGATTTAAAGCCACAATATGGGCAAGTGTGGTTACTCTCAAGCGTAGCTTATTTAGTGGCACTAGTCATAGCCTCCCTTATAGTGACAATGATTGCTCAAGTTCTAACTCCCCGATGCTTCGGCGCCGTTGCCCCTGCATCACGTAATCACCGCCAGGGCGTTACCTCCCCACACAATGATGACGATGCTTGTCCGCTTCGCTTTGCTACTACCGCAACGTAGGTGATTCCAATACATTCAGAACGTATATTTTATAGCGGGTGAGTAGCAGCGTGTGTGAATAGTGAATCGTGATTGAATGCAGTGAACTGTGGGTATGATCCAACTTGAAGTATAGCCAAATGGCCGAGCTGGCAAAAGTTCACAATGTCGAAACAGCGAACACTGAAAGTTTTTGTTGCAGAGGCCAAGGACCAGTCGAAAAGCAGAATGTGAAAAGGAACTCCAACGGCCAGAGTCCTCTGGGATCACAAATGCTACGACGTCTCCTAAAGGTGTATCCACACGACGGACCAAATTGCTGTTTTGCTTCGCGGGCCGCGCATCACGTGATCTTACGTCACCGGTTTCCGAGGTCCGCCGGCGGTCCGCGGCCCGCGCTTCTGAGAAATGCCAATCGACTTTTCTCGCCCGGACCTTGGCGGCGGACCGCGGCGTTTTTAGTATAATTGAAGCGCTAAGTCTGGCAACAAGCTGACTTTTGTCGTTCGGATTGGAACCCAAATCCAAAGTCGTTTTCTTTTGGCGCCAACTGTTGAAGACGAAGAAGACGAAACTTTTGCTGTGCGACGATGGCGGCATGGTCCGACGACGCAACTTTTTACTTCATCGCGCTCGTGGAGCAATTCCCCGCTCTGTGGGACAGTAGTCGCGACGACTACTAAAATAACCATCTAAAGATGTCCCTGTGGCAGAACATCGCCCATGCGATGACCGAAGCTTAGCTCGCGTACGCTCCCTACAGCGTGGGTATGTATACACTACGTTCGAATTTTCTGCACTACTGTTGAAGCGTTGATATACCTTCGAAATGCGCAACAGGAAAAGAATTAGAACACAGGTCTCACAGGTGCCGCGATAAGGCAGAATAACGGCAGTTTTCATCTTAAGCGGTTCTCCAAACATAATATTGCGAAGAGCGTTGTACTAATCATTACCTTAAAAGTAAAAGTAATATTAATAATATTATTCTTTATTTTACGTGCCCCAAAACAACCACAATCACTCTGGTGCACACAAGTAAGTATAAACTAGAACACTACCAAGATTCACGCTGTATCGAACGGGGAGTATCCCACATGAACAAATGACGAAGAACCTTCACATGAACTATAGTACACAGTTATAAGTTCTAACTCCCTGCAGAAGACAGGAAGGTCACACATTTATTTATTATTACAGACTCATTAAAGACGATATTTGGCAACAAACGGAGAACATATCGGAAGGAGAAGCAGAGGACGACAAAAACAAAGAGCGGCCAAGGCTCGGAGGACACGTACACGGGGAAGTGGCGCTTCTTCCGGGTTATGCGGTTCCTGGACGCTGTGCCGCAGCCTGCCCATCGCTCCTTCAGCGACGTGTTCGACGAACACACAGAAACCGTAATTACATTATCATATCATCGCTGCTTGATATGTAACGTTACTACTGTGCCGTCACATTACAGACTGAAGAATGCATTGAGCCGTCCACGCCGACCACAGTCGGAGACGAAAGCTCGGAGTACAATGAGCAAGACTCAACGAGTAACCAGCCGCCCTCTCCTGGGCCCAGCAGAGTTCAGCGGCAGAGCTCTAAGCGGTCAAGGCAGCCCAAATCCTCTGTGTCGTCAAATGACATATGGGCTCAGAGGCAAGCTGTTCTTGAAAAAATAGCATATGCTGTTCAACTGCCGCCTGAAGCAAATGATGCCGCAGCACTTTTTGGTATGACTGTGGCAGCTCTCACTAGGTCATTGAGCAGAGAAAAGCTCGTTATGTGCCAAAAAGAAATACTTGATGTGATCGCAAAGTATGTTTCGGAGTAAATAAAGAAAGACGTGCTCAGTGTGTTACTTAATTTACAATTTGTGTTTATGTGGTGGTTCTTATCAATGTATACAGCCTCTTGCTGCCCCAGCACAGCACCTGTCCTCACGCACAGCAGCAACACACACACTGAGACAGTCACGTGACACCGTGAAGCCGAATTAGGATGTCACTTCCTTGACTTCTTTTGCTTCTCTCTGCCGAAGTCCATGTCAACATAGGCCGCCTCTCGCTGCCATGGCACAGCACCTCTGCCATTGAAGTATGTGCACATTTGGTCACGCACAGCAGCACCAAACTGATTTCGACGCCCACGTCGTGGAGGGAAGTCAAGGAAGGTTTCAGTAGATGGTCCTCTTCCTTGACTGGTTGTCTCGGTAGTGGCTTCCAAATCGTTGCACAAGAAGTTGTGCAGTAGACAAGCTGCCTTCACAATCGCAGCAGCTCTTTCAGGTGTGGCACTGATAACAGTATGCAGGCAGCGGAAACGGTTAGCCAAAATTCCGAAAACGTTCTCAACCACACGTCGGGCTCGGGACAATCTGCAAAAAAGCAAACATTTGGCGAGACGCCAGACCTTGATGAAATTCAAAAGCTTCATAGGAGAGAGCGAAGGTGGTAACTTAAATGTGACATAGAGCGATGGTGGTAACTTAAAATATTCTTATGCCGGCAGTAGCAGCCACCCAAATCATATAGGACAATAACTCCACGGACTGATATTCATGTGGCCTTTTTCTAAGCTATTAAAGATTGGACTTTTTCACTGCATGATGTCGTGAACCTCTCTATAAATTATTTTTGGATACTCCTCAAAGTTTTATGCAATCAAACTTGTAGATTAATTTTGGATACTATTTACTCATTCGTACCAATTGTGCCAATACTAGTTATGTGCGACACTGCTATACCCAATGTAAAGCAATGCTTGCTGGTAAGTGCTTTCGTACACCAAATATGTGGGCAACTGCCTTGGTTAAAGAACACCATGCATTCAATAATACGAACAGAAATTTACCTGTAATTGAATACCTTCTGGTCATCCGAAAGTGGGGTGCCTCCAAAGGGCTTCATTATGTTCCTGCCGATAGGGAATGCGTCGTCGGCCACAAAGACTGGCGGCAGGAGCAAGTCCGGAGCAGTAGCCACTTTCACCGCCTTTGGCAGATTTACTGTGTTGTTTGAAATGGCTCGTTGCAAAGGTGTTGTCAGCCAAACACCTGCATCTCCTTTGGAGCCTGGCGCACCGACATCAATGTATATGAATCTGTAATTTGCGTCGACGACAGCAAACAAAACGATGCTATAGGTTTTTAAATAATTATAGTAAATAGAGCCTGATTTTGGTGGTTTTGTGATGCGCACGTGTTTGCCGTCCTTAGCCCCGACACAATTCGGATATTGCCAATTTTCTCTGAACCCCTTTATGACAGCCTGCCAATCATCCTCAGTCTTCGGTGTTGTGCAAGCAGTCGCTTTTTAATTCTTCATAGACAGCTGTGCATGTCTCTGCGATGAGGTCGTTCACGCTGGAGTGGCCCAGTCTGAACTGTCTGCTGAGAGAGTGGTGACTCTCTCCTGTAAAATGGAAGAAGAAAGATAGGGATAGAAATAATTTGTCTGTCAGTTCAGCGTAATAGAAACTGACACGTTTTTTTAAGGGAGCTAGGAATATTACGTCTGCTCACAACTAAAGCCTGTTTCAATGCAACGATTCTTGTCAAATATCGGTGGGTTATGTGTCACTCAGCGACTTAAATCGCAGTTGTACAATCGCCGCAGCATTGCGATTGGGTTCCACCAAGTTGGAATGCAGAGGCAGCATCCGAGCGATCGCTTGAAATGTCGCGTGCATCCTTCCACAAACTTTGCATCAACAAAATTGCAAAGCGTTGACAAAAAAGGTCTTACCGGCTTTTTTAGCCTAGTCACTGCAGTCGCTGCATGTGGAACAGCCTTAACTACGCGTGTCAGTGCGTTACATCATGCATGCTTACAATGTTGGCGCACTACTTCGTTCTAGCTGCGGCTAAGTTTGAAGCGAGCTGCCAATAGGTTGATTTCTGAAAGCATAAGCATTTAAGGCAAACATTTTTATGGCATGTGGCTTTCGAGGATTCGTACCAACATTACTTGAACATGAAGAAAACCTTGAGAGTGCAGGTAATAACGACACAAACACTACAAACTATCAATTGGAAGTTTTAGTGTTTGTGCCGTTATTACCTGCAGTCTTGGGATTTTCGTGCTGTTCAATTTACACTGTTCGCGCCTTAAGGCCGGTTTACACAACTGCGTTTCAAGCGACAGGAACGACAGGAACGACATGACACCGGGACGACCGTAACACATGATTGATTGACAAAGGTGCTCGTTGCATTATATGTCACGCTCTGTAATGCGAACACAATTGTCCCGGTGTCATGTCGTTTCTGTGGCTCGGAACAGAGATGTGTTTACCCGGGCTTTACATTGACCTCAATCACATTACTTACCGGTCGCAAGGTATCGAAGCGTGGCTTGCAGCCTTGTTGCAGGCGTAATGGCACGGCGCATCACTGTGTCTTGCCGCTCGATTCTTGGCCTAACGCGCGCCAGGAGCTGTAGAAACTGCTCCTCGCTCACGCGTAGAAGCCGGCGGTACTCGTCGGGGTCCGAAACCAACAGCTGCGAAAAGAGTTGACTATGCAGACCAAGATCTTTCCTGCACATCCAGGGCTTCATCCAGCATGCCCTTTTCGGTTCACTCAAGTCCTCCTCGTCTTCAATAGTCAGCGTCAGGGCCATCGCGGCCAAACGTTTCTTTCGCTCAACCTCCATCTTGGCTTCTTACAAATAGCCTTAAAGCAGCTCGCTGCATGCGGTTGGCGGAGCTGTGAGGTCAAGGGTTAGACCGGCCCGTCCGCTCTGTCGTCTGCTCTTTTGGTCCGCCGTGTGGATGCTCATTGCAGCTGGGCGGCCCGCGGGCCGCGCATCACGTGATAAATTGGTCCGCGGCCCGGTCCATCGTGTGGATACGCCTTAAGCAGTGTGGAAGGTGTTAAGGGGTATGCAAACTGGTGGCGCGGTCCCTGAACGGCTCACCGCTCAGTCAAAAAAGCTGGACTTCCTTTTTTTTGTTTTTTTGTTTGAACACGACAGCGAGCCTGGGCGAGCCGTGGTGGTTGGAGAGGGGAAGCGATGTGACTAGCTCACCCCCACTAATGGAAATGTCTCTGTCCACGTGCTCCGTGCGTTTCGCTGCATCTGGAAGTCCGACAACGCAGCAACGCCCCACTCCACGCAAGCCCACGTTTGACCTCCTCTCCACCCCGCTCGTGAATGTGATTGGTAGCATCCAGTGGTCACATCACGAGGCGGGACGCCGTAGCTTGCCGCATCGTGTCGTGGCGAGGAGTGAAGTCTCGCCGGCTATTGCCGTGAACTTTCTCCGGCTCGCCACGGCCACAGGGCCAGTTTGCATACCGCTAGAACTGTCACTGGCAAAGTGTTCATGCTCCGCAAGGTTTTTTTTGTATGTGTTTTTTTTTTGTACATGACATATGAGAGCCAGACTACCCAGAACATAATTTGCGGCTCGAAATTCGTTTTCTTTCCACCCGAAAACCGTTGAACGAGAACTGGCCGGTTTGAGTCGGGCTCGCTCTCTTTACCGTGGCCACGTGCCGTTTTCTATACTTTAGACACAACCAGCAAAGATAATCAAAGTTGTGGGTCATCGGAGGCACACACTGAATACTAAAAATGAACAAAAAATATGCCATCGATTTTTATAGCTTCTAAAAAGCTGCAAATGCGTTGATTAAAAAAAAGTTTCGCAGCCACGTGATTTTTGGTATCTTTCTCCTGCTCTATATTTCTTTTTTCTCCCCAGTCCAGTCTCGGTTTGGGTTTCGAGCAGCAGCATTTTTTTTGTCCTTATTAAAAATATACGTGACACGTGCTCTAGCAGAATATTGATCCGGTAGTCTTCTGATATTATAATAAATCGCCTGGCAAAAGAGCTAAAAAATATTTTTGGGGTTTTCAGTATTCCTTTAAGCTGTGCTGTGGCTGACGTATAGTAATGACGTGCTGTGCCTGTGGTCATGCACTCGTCACTACCTCGAGTAGCGCGAAAGAGAGCTGGGCAAATCAGCCAGTCAAGCAGCACTAAAAGATGCCTTGGAATGATACATGCAGTCTTGGGACATCGATCTTTGATGACAGGGAGGCCCGAACCAAGCTGTGCTGTGAGTAAAGACTCGTCAGGATGCTGAGGCTTCACTTATATGGACATTTAGAAAGGCCTGTCTAGGCAGAGCTTCCTTAATGTACGTCGCCTTGTGCATACTCTTGAGTAGCCGAATTTTGTACGCAGTCTTTCCTCAAAATGGGCTTCCATCTCTTTTCATAGTCTCAGGTGCTGTTTCGGGTCTCAGCAAAAGGCATCCCCGCACATCCTTTTGCGAGTCTGCCTTAAACTCGGAAAAAAGCAGAAAAAAATAAAAAAAACTAATGGCCTATAATCCGTTTCATACTTAGTATAGGCGATTTCAAGCATGGCGATTCACTGGTGCCCCTTGCTTGCAAGCATGTGTATCGTGCGCGTGAACGTAGCTTTGGCCATATCTTCCTAGACTGACAAAGCCTGGCAGATCGCCATAAAAAGCAGCAGCCGAAATAAAAATGAAAGCCGTTTACAACTCTCTGTAACGCCGAATTAGAGCGCAGCTCTTGAGGAGAAGAAGAAGGCACGGGGGGGGGAGGAGTCACGCGACCTCGGGGAGGGGGGGGGGGTCACGTGGCCTGGGGGTCACGTGACCTCGAGGAAGGGGAATTTTCCACCGCTAAATTTAGCGGGAAAAATTTTCCGCTAAATTTAGCGGGTAAAATTTTCCGCTAGATTTAGCGGGGAAAATGTTCCGCTAGATTTAGCGGGGAAAATTTTCCGCTAGACATAGCGGGAGAAATTTTTTCCGCTAGATTTAGCGGGAAAATTTTCCGCTAGACTAGCGGGAGAATTTTCCCGCTAAGATTTAGCAGGGAAACTTTTCCGCTAGATTTAGCGTGGAAAATTTTCCGCTAGATTTAGCAGGGAAAATTTTCCGCTAGATTTAGCGGGAAAATTTTCCGCTAAATTTAGCGGGAAAATTTACCCATCATGCACCGCGCGGTTACGCCGACGGCGACGCCGCTCAAGCCGGAAACGGGCGCCTAAGAGCTGCGCTCTAAAAAGGTGGAGCGACAGACAACGAACGAGAGCAGAGCGACGTGACTGGCGCCCCACTGCGGCGAGACGCCGCTGCCGCGAGACGCTGCGGCGAGAACCGAAGACCCGAAAGTGTGTTTCGAAATCTCGCTACTGCAAAGGCTGTGCGCTGACGTCCATTTCCACCGAGAAATTGCTCTTTGATAATCTCTAATACCAGGTCCTCGCCCTCCAAATCTGCGACCGGGTACTCCCTGGCTCCGTCGTCGAACTGCCAGGCTTCGCGAGTATAGAGGAGGCTACCCTTTGGCAAACTTGTAATGGCACGCACTTGCCCGCACGAGCAAAGACATGGTGGCGGAAAGATGTTTTACTTGCCATCGCCTATGCAACGCTGTCGAAGCTACAGGCGCGAGCAGGTGGGGTCCTCTGTTATTTCGTTTGCGCGAGAACAGGTGCAAAAGATCTGCGAGATGACTCGCGCCAGCAACTTTGACAACGTTGTATACCAAAAGCTGGACTCCATGGAGCGAATCTGTTGCGAAAAATCGACAAAGTTTGCCCGGCGGCTTTTGCTCTGCGCGTGGCATCAGCACAGTGGCTGCTACGTCGCGCGCCAAGCGAGCGTGCAGTCGGGCGAAGTTAGTCAGTTATTCGTCGCCTAACTTCGCTCCAGAGAGATCAGCCTTTAGTATGTAACAAAGTATAAGTACAACCTACGTGGGGTGACCAGACGTATTCGTTCTGGACGGGACAGTCCCGTTTTTAAATGTATTTCTGCCGTCCCGTCATTCTTTCTGAATGAAGCCCCACGTCCCGTTTTTCGTAGAAATGCGCGTGCGTACTTGCAAAATAAGTGCCTCGAGAGTAAAAGAAATCTAAATTATTACAAAATACATTTTATAAAAAGGAACATAATATAAAAATGTTACCTCCCATAAAGTGATTTTAGAGCTATTTTTATGGTTCCGTTTGTCAATACGTTCTGTTGGCACAGACGGTTTTCTCGGCTCACTTTTCCAAATTACTATATTTGGCACGCTTCCGCTTTGTTTCAAAAATTAAGAAGAAACGTACTTTTGTACCCAAAATAAACAAAAAAACTTCGGAAAAAGATACATCTGTACAGTCAACTGAATAGTATGAGAGCTTGCTTTTTCTTTCGCCCCCCCCCCCCTCCCCTCCGTCCTGTTTTCTACGCTGTCGATTATATTATGGTCACCCTAGACCCACGACAAATGCCCAAACTAGAACCAAGAATGTAAGAACACACGAGGGAGGCTTAATCATGACGTTCACGTTTTCTGTCCTAAACTGGCGCACCCTTGTGGTGAAAGCTGGCGATCGGCGACTGGTCAGGCACTATCAGTATCACGACCTTCTGGCAATCCTGGGGCCCTAAGTTGGACGGCGGCGAGAAGCGGCGAGAAAACTCGCCAAGGCGCCGACCGCCGCGATTGGTCGGCGCCGCGACTGACCTTGGAGCCGTCAACTCCCTAGACTCTGACGTCACCGTGGCGCGAGCAGAGTCGCCCAACTTGAAAACGCAATCTCGCCGGCGAATTCCCCGTGACGTCATACTGATGTCACGGTGACTCGCCGCGAGATCGGAAAGCGCGCCCGGTTGGAGAGGGGCGAACGGTGGCGAGTTCGAGCGAGAAGCGAAGATGGCGGAGTACGGGTTGCTGTACTTATGGTTTCGGCGACGACGGCGTTTTTTCCCGCACGTCGACGCGTTCGAAATGGACGACGACGAATTCCGCCGGCAGTACCGACTGTCAAAGAACATCGTGCGGTGGCTCTGCGACGAGCTTCGGGACGACGCGGCCTTGAGGCGGCAGCGACGCGCAAGGACGGTGATGACGGTGGAGCAGCAGGTGCTTTGTGCGCTGCGTTTCTTCGCCACTGGGAGCTACCAGGGGCAAGTGGCCAGCGACCGGCACCTCGCTGTCCACCAGACCACCGTCAGCGCATGTGTTCGCGCCGTGGCTACGGCCATCGTGCGCCGCCTCGGTCCCCGGTGGATCGCCTTCCCCGAGACCGCGGAGGAACGGGCGGCGACGCAAGAAGCCTTCCTTCGTCGCGGTTCCTTGCCGGGAGTCGTAGGGTGCGTCGACGGCACCTTCGTCGCAATCAAGGGCCCTCCAAGTACGACCCCACCGTGACGAAGGCGCTCTACTGGTGCAGGAAACTGTACTACGCCCTGAACGTGATGGTGGTAAGTACAATATATTTTCCAGTTCGCGTTGCTCCCAGACGCACACGAAGTGAATACCAAATCGTATTTACACCGCCGATAGATTTGGGTCTCGTATAACACGAATATCTCAAGTTGTAGCGTAACTTAGTGGGAAGGTGTCCGCCTGTCACATAGCGTACCCGGGTTCAATCCAGAAAGTGGGCATACCTTTTTGGCGATATTATTATAGACGAAAAAAAGGTTGTCGACAAAACTTTGTTGAATTAAATGGTATGTGACTCCCTTTCCGGACGTGTAAATTAGGGACAGCGGGGCTTGGGTTGCCGGCTGGACGCCGCGAAGCGCCGTGTGTGGGGGACCAACTGGGTTGATAGTTTTGTAGTGAGCAGCCACAGACTGTCGCCGCTAAGCGGAGTGAACGCAAAGGGGGGGGGGGGGGTTAACAGGTTTTACAGTGATACACGCGCAGTCCGAAAAGGGTGACCCAAATGGCATGATCCCTCCGCTTCGTGCGTATGGCCATCTCCGGTCAAGGTGCACGACGTCGTGCGTATAGCCTTACTCTTTCTCGTAAGTGTTCGGGCTAGGGACATTCCCGAGTCGTATATGTTCGTGTCTCCGGTAGACGCAGTGGCGTAGCCAGGAACATTTTTCAATAGGGAAGGGGGGGGGGGTGATGTCCAGGGACTCCGGAACTATTTTGGGAGTGGGGGGGGGGCAAGTAGTGCCGTATTTTGGGAGTGGGGGGGCAAGTACTGCCGTATTTTGGGAGTGGGGGGGGGGCAAGTACTGCACAGGGGGCAGGGCCCCCACGAAAAGTGGGGGGCCCTGCCCCTTGTGCAAAAATGTTGGGGGGCGACCGCCCCCTGCCCCCCCGGTTCCAGAGTCCGTGGTGATGTCCATGACTTGGAGGGCAGAGTGGGTGGAAGGCTCGAAATGTATGTGTATAATATAGGGTCGGGTGGGGGAAGGTGCTGAAATCCCAAAAGCCTCCCCCCTGGCTATGCCACTGGGTAGACGTGGTGCTATTCAAACTTGTCGAGTCCGGAACACTTGTATGACAAGAAAGCGACCCGTAAAGGTTGAGGAATATATGTGACAACTGTACAAACTGTGCGCCAGCATCTGTCATACCTCCCTCTGAGTGCCCTCTTTATTCTAGGTGTCTGACGCCGACCTGCGTATCCTGGCCATCGACCCCAGGATGCCCGGCTCAACCCACGACTCATATGTGTGGAGGCGTTCGTGGGTCCGCCAGGAGTGCGTCGCTGGCCATCTTGTCAGGCACAATGAGTACCTGCTTGGTAAGTGATCTTAACTCAGCACCGTGAAGGCCCGTTCAGACACTTGCAGCTAAGTATGATCAAATGAGACAAGACTGGTTTTAAGCGTCTTACTACCGGATGCGTTGCTGCGGAGCTGGTCGTAAGCCATCACAAGAGGCTTAAAAATCGGTCTTTTCTCAGTCGGTTGCAGCTAAATGCAAGTGTGTGGACAGGCTTTAATGTTTCAGTGAAAGGCGACCACCGTTTAAGTCAAGTCAAGGTTCGTGGAGAAATTTTAGGGATTGAGATATAGGAATAGAACCTGCATTAGCAGTTTTAGTAGAGCATTCTATACCTGCAAGAATGACACTCTATAGATCGATACGATGCACGCGCAAAGGCGTCAGGAAAGTACTCGGTATTGTTTTCGGACTTACAACAGCAATTGATTAAAACTAAACAATACCCGTTGATTGGTTGTTGTGAAAGCATTCTCCTCAAATGACACGAGTGAGGGACTCGATGATCAGTAGCACTTGTGTAAAGTGTAGGGAGTGGTTCAGATGTCTAAGGAACAGTCATACTTCTTCCCATGCAGGCGACAGTGGGTACCCCCTGGAGCCCTGGCTGATGACTCCTGTGCCTGGGCGGCCAGCGCTTGGCACACCGGCTGGGCAATACAATCAAGCCCACGCCTCCATGAGGGCTGTCGTGGAGCGCTGCATCGGGCTGCTGAAGAGCAGGTTCCGGTGCTTGCACAGGCACCGGACCCTTTACCATCATCCGAAGATCGCCGGCACGATCGTGGCAGCCTGTGCGGTGCTCCACAATGTCTGCCTCTGCTCAGGAGAGGCCGAGCCAGAGCCCCAGTCAGACTCGGACAGCAGTTCTGATGAGGACGACGACGAAGAGGAAACTGCTGACGCAGCTCGTGAGCGGAGAGGCCTCCAGTCGAGGCGTCTCTACAGTCAGGGCAAGGCTGTACGGGACCGCCTTGTGCTTCTGCCGAGCACAACCCACCTGCAACGCGTCCGTGACCGACAGCGTCGCATCCGTCGTCGCCGCCAGCACCGGTGATGCACCGTAACTCGTCGCCGGGGCCACTTTGAATTGTGTGTGTACGTGTGTGTTTGTACAGTAGGGTGAATGTTGTGCCGAAGCCATTTTGGACTTCGTGTGCGCATGTGTACAGTGATGTGCCCGAGTCATCTTGTACTTCCTTTGGGCATGTGTGCAGTGTTGCGGGTGTTATGCCGGAGCCATTTTGGACTCTGTGTGTGTGTGCTGTGCTGTGGATTTGTCGAAGCCATTTTGGACTTTGTGTGCGCATGTGTACAGTGATGTGGAAGTGCCCGAGTCATCTTGTACTTCCTTTGCGCATGTGTACAGTGTTGTGGGTGTTATGCCGGAGCCATTTTGGACTCTGTGTGTGTCTGCTGTGCTGTGGATGTGTCGAAGCCATTTTGGACTTTGTGTGCGCATGTGTACAGTGATGTGGATGTGCCCGAGTCATCTTGTACTTCCTTTGCGCATGTGTACGGTGTTGTGAGCGTTATGCCGGAGCCATTTTGGACTCTGTGTGTGTGTGCTGTGGATGTGCCGAAGCCATTTTGGAGTTGTGTGAGTGTGTACAGTGCTGTGGTTGTTGTGCCGGAGAGAGCCAGTTTGGACTCTGTGTGTGTGCATAGGAAAGGCGTTTTAATGTTTTGGGTGTAAGCACCACACGCTTGGATGCATGTGCATGTGTAGTGCTTTTGGATTCTGTTCAAAGCTTTGGGCACAAACTCCACAGGTCTGGATTGCAGGGGTTACGTGTAGTGTTTTTTTACTTCTTTTCAATGTTTTGGGTGCATGCTTCACAGGTCTGAATTGCATGGGGCACATGTATTTTTTACTTGTGTTCGATGTTTTGGGCACAAACTCCTCAGGTTTAACTTGTGTGTAAACTTGTAGTGCTTTTGACTTGTATTCATTGTTTTGGGTGCAAGCTCCGCAGGTCAGGATTGCATGTACACATGTAGCGCTTTTGAATTATGTCCAATGCTTTGGGTGCAAACTTCACAGGCCTGGATGCAAGTGCACGTGTAGTACTTTGAGTTGTATCTATTGTTTTGGGTGCAAACTCCACAGGTCTGGATTTCATGGACACGTGTAGTGCTTCCAACTTGTGTTTAAGGTTTTGGTTGCAAACTCCACAGGTTCCTGGATTGCATGGGCACTTGTAGTGCTTTTGATTTCTGTTGCGGCACTTGCAGTTTTTTTCTGGAGATCAGTGGGTGAAGCTCCCTGACACAGTAATGACAGGACTGCAAAGGATGTTTGCAAGAAAGAACAAGTAGTGTCATTCAAAGTAATTGTGCCCACTATGTTGCATCTTTGAGGTGTTGCACAGTGAATGAGGGTGATTAACTTTGGTCTCAACTTATCTGAGTGAGGAACTTCATGTACCTTTGCCACATCTAGCAGATGCCAACAGACAAAGCTCTTGCTAGCAGATGTGCATTTTTTTTGATTTTTCACTGTACTATTTATTGGGTTTGAATGATGAAATGCAAACACCGGAGCCCGTGGCCGTCAACAGATGCTGCACCTGCAGGAAGCAGGCATCTGGAAACTGATAAAACTTTGGGGTGGAGAGTGGAGCGCTGCGAGCGCGTGCGTCCTATTCCGATGTGCTTGAGCCTCGCCCAGCACAACCCAAGCGTCCACACTGCGCCGGTGTTTTGCTGGAAGTTCCGTCACTGTTCGCATTTCATTCAAACCCGATAGTACAGTCACTGTGTTTAATGCCGATTTCCCATATTGCTTGCATGTGTTGCGAGATATGCAGTACTTTGGAGCAGATGCTTAAGTCTGTGCAGTCCACACATCTTATGGTTGTTAGTCCGTGTCTCTGAATTAATTCAACATAAACAAATTCATGGCAAAGAGGTTCCGGGTGAGGATTCGCCGCGGTTGGGTGCTTGTATGACTGGTAGAGTACGCTCTTCGAAAACATGAATGTTAGCGGTGTGTATATAGCCACAACGCTTAGTGGTTTTTGCCTTGTTGCTACGAAAGGTGGACATATTCAACCAGTGGCCAGGAATGAAAAGCGGCTGATTGCTACTTGTGTTTTTTTCAAAAGAAGCTATGTCGGATTATTGGCGATTTTCATCACGTGTTTTTGAACCGTTTTCACGGCTTCGTCTTTAGACCGCCAGGTGCTGTTAATATCGTATTCGCTTGAAATGGTTGGTGAGCGAGTGAACCTGCCTCCACAGTGTTTTATTCTAGCCGATAGGTGCCGTCAATTTTGCTGGTGTCACCAGTACTACACTAGCCTCTTTCACATAAGAGCACACAGCCCACTGTATACACGTTTGCAAGTCCGGTCTCAGGGCGCCGCCATCTTGCTCACTGAGGTGCGCTTGGGCGTGACCATGATCCGATTATGACGCCTTAGCAAGGCTTCGTAATGGGATTATGATTCGTCCAAACGCACCCCAGCCGAGCAAAATGGCAGCACTCTGAATCCGGACTTGCAAACGTGTATAACAAAGGGGATGCTACAACCTTGTGTACACATTTGAGGGCCAAGAGTTACCTTATGAAAGTAACCATCATGCACTGCGAGAGCGAAATAAAATGATTCCATCTTTGAAAAGAGAAGTTTATAACCAGTTCATTATTGTAACAATCACGATCTTGTGACAAATATTTACATTGGTCTGCCAAAAAAAAAAAAAGCACTTCTTGTGATTGAAACATTATGTACATTAGAAGAGAAAAGCATTAAGGCCACGGTTTGGGTGCACAAAAATACATTTAAAAAATAACAAATAAAATAAAAGTTGCCAGCAGGCAGGTTAGTCCAGAGGCGGCGGAGTGGGGGGCCTGCAGGGCAGAGGCAGGCATGGTTGCCGGGTGGCCGAGGTCATCAGGACCAGCAGCAGCAGCACCAGTGTCAGCTGCCGGATAGCCGAGGTTTGCTGGAATGGCAAAAGTTTCGAAAGATGACCATTCCCACTACAGATCACCCATATAGAATAACCAGGGTTCACTGTATTTTTGCCATACTCTGAAGCCAAGCAATACCTTAAGCTGACTTTTTCCAATTGCAGAAACATACTTCAGTTGGCGTTGTGTTTCAAGCCATCTACATATTACAAGATAGGAATGATACTCTTGGCTAGAATCTCAGGAGAACTAAAATATTGGCACTGAGAGTGCACCATGCTCCTTGGAAGGGGAGACAGAAACTTCTATCACGATGACTAAATAAACGCTAGGAAATACCACTTAATTACGTTCCATGAAAGCAGTTGTGAACAGTGGCGTCACGAGGGTCAGCGGCACCCGGGGCGGCAGCCTGCCGCGACACCCCCGCCCCCCGCTGTCGCATAGCCCGCCGCAACTCCCCCCCCCCCCGCTCTCATGGCCCGCCGCAACACCCCCCTGAGCGCTGCACCCGGGGCGGTCCGACCCCCCCCCCCCCTTGTGACGCCACTGGTTGTGAATATACGTTCGTAGATATATATATATCATCTTGTTCGTTGTCTGGGGTGGAGGTAGGGTGGAAATTACAATTGTTTAATGCTCCGAGGGTTATATATGCAATTTTTTGTAATGTGTGGACATATGTGTGCCCTGTTGTACTCTGACCTTCATGCAGAGCACCACCTGATGATTCTGGAACATATCATGGCATATATGACAACACGGTTTTTTTCTAATGACTCTTACTAAATCCTTCAGCCCGTCATAAGATGGCGGGGGTGCATTTTTTTTACGAGTTTTGTAAATTGTGCCATTGCGTACTCTTCACTGTCCTTACACATACCAGATACACTGAATTGTGACAGATGTTATCTTTTTTTCCTTTTTCTGAACTATCATTGTAGTGACCAAACTACTACTTGGTCATAAAATGCTTCAAATGCATGAAGTGCCTGATATGGCCGTCTTCTTGTCTTTGGTAACAAAGGCAAAGGCATGTGCACCAATACCAGTCATCAACCCATCAAAAAACTTCGTAGGGAGTTAAGAAATTTGTCTTATACGAGTACCTGCTCAAGGGCAGCAAGCCTAGCCACGGCCAGCTCCACTAGTCGCTGCTGGCCTCTGATGAGTGCCTCGGCCACTGTGTCCACAGAACGCCGCTCTGCCCGGGGACACCGGGGGCGGGGGCGGGGGCGGGGGCGGCTGGGCGGCTGGCTCTGAGCTAAACACAAAGGCGATTGTGAACCAAGCTGGGAAGGACAATAGGAAAAGACAGGAACTGCAGCCGGCAGCAACGAGTGTGCTATGACATCTCTTAAGCAGTCCATGCATTATGAAGACAGCAAACTGGTCCACATCGAAAGCGCATGCAGAAAAGACACAAGCTGCACTCGGAGCAATTAATGATAACGTAATAACCCCCTCCCCCTCACTAACTACTACTTTTATGGTATGGAGTGGTTTTGCGGACACAAGTGTCGGACACCATGTTCCTCATCTGCCCAAGGTCTCGCATTCGTCCTGTATCTGGATTTTCTTTTTATTTGTTCATATAGGCAGGATATGCATCAACTAAAACACAAATATTAACGCATGCTGTAAGAGACACTTACCGGTGCCGCTGGTTCCTGGGACTTCCCCCACGGAAACGTTGCTGCCTGCCACAGCTGGCGATGGTACAGCCT
>JAZHYW010003230.1:0-32464 GCA_037355805.1 Ixodes ricinus
AGGGGTTCACATTGAACGCTGCATCCGTGCTATTTAGGAGCACGGTGATAGTGTGACGCTCTTCTTGATGAGAAAAACACACGCAAGAAAATAGTTTCCGGTGCAGCCCAGAGTACTGACTCCTACGGAAGATGGCTGACATACTGACATACGGAAAGATGGCTGCTCCGGCGTGCTGCACACAGTAGTTTGCGACACATGCTTTGGATCTCGTATACATCGCGTCATTCTGGTGGGCTCCGCCCAGTTCAGGCAGATACGAGGAAAACTGAAATTTTTTACGTTTAAGCTGTTCTTGGAATACTAAGCTTTTGTAGCGTTCCCCGAAAGACGTCAAATATCTTGTGCTCAAATGCCGGAACCATGCAAGGTGTCTAGCTTTTATAGATAATTATTTTGTTCTCAAGAGTCGTTACTTGCTGCTCCTTTGGGCAAAAACTGCGCTGCGGTTCAATGAGGTGAGGGTTGCCAAAAGTCGGTGTGAATTTGTTTGTTATTTCGAAGTGCTTTTTGAGCAAAGATCTTGCTTCGAACACGAACAAAGCCTTCAGAGACGAACTGAATGAAGCTCGGGAGGGCGTCGTTTATTTGGTGAACAAACCCTCTATTCCGTACTGGGAGCAACCGAAGCTAAAAAAGCCGTGAATGAGCAGGTACAATTTTTTTAAATCGGCGTTTGACAGTTTTTTAGGTATCGATATAATCGCAACATAACTGAAATGATAGTATCCAAACATCGTAAAGTAATCAGGTTCGAGCACCGCGTACAAGCCACCGGTTGCACCACTGGTGGGCTCCCTCGACCTTGCTGTTCACAGGAGAACTGGGAGGAAAGTGTCTAGGGCACTTTCTTCCCATTTCTGACCATTTGAAGCATGCAATCGTCGATTTATCTCGCCTTTCTTAGCATTTTCTGTCACAGCCACCGACGTGGTGAAATATGTTTATTCGACGTAAATCTGAATGAGTGACTTTTTATACGTGGAACCAAAATATGCTGACACCTTCAGGCTAAACTGCTTCTAATGTAGAAAGAAGTGCACGATGAGATTAGCTACTCATGCAGTGTGCTGGTACGCATATTGCAGCTATGGATACTGTTTCACTGGAAAATATGTTTTGTTTCGCTACAGTTCGTGTCATCAAACATTGCAGCACATCATACCTACGACAGACGGTGGTGCCTGCCTTGTGCTGAGGACCTTCCACGGTGACCTGGGCAGTTACCATGCTTGTGAGCATGGGTGCTCCCATTACCTTGCCAAGGTAACCTCTAGACTTGGGCAAGTATCGCCTCATATGCAATGCCAAAACTTCCCTTTGCGAGAAAGGTCATAACCAAGCTGCAGCGGAGCCTGCCTGGCTACCCCTAGCGTGACATGCAGCAGCGTCATTATAAGTGGCATTCCGTGTTTCCAGAATGAATCCTTTGTGGCATTTGGAGGGTGTTTTCTGGAGCTTACCTTTGTCAAAAATTCTGTTTCTCAAAGCTTGTTTTGATTGAATTCTCAGTTTTTCAGAATAATTCATATATTAAATTTGCTTGCTGATTTTCCCGATTCTCAGAAGGTCAAAAGAGACAGAAATAGTAACCAGACACAAGTGTATTAATTAATTTGTGGTCTCTACGATTACGAAGGACTTGCCTGTGCCTGGACGAGGTTTCTTGAGCTGAATGTGGCGGTGTGTCTCTAGATGCTCCACAACTCCCAGTGCACTCTAGTTAGCACCAACTCTCCCACGACAAAACTTGCAAACCAGGGTTACTTATCTTGATGTCAATACATTAAGCTATCAGTCTCATCAATTCGGTCGCTGAAAAACTTTGTTTTCCACCCACCTTTCTAAAGGCTGCCTGACATACTTGCTACTCACAGCCGCAGGTGCCACAGGAACGTGCTGCGCGGCATGGCTGTGCGGGGTGAAGAGTGAAATCTAGAAAGTTCCGCCGCCTTCGCTCGTCCCGCAAAATCTGCGGCCTAATGGCTTCCTTCATGATAGAAACTGTACCCGTCATCACGTTACGAAGCCCAACTGGTTTGTTCTAGACTCTTACTTACATGGCTAGCACAACCACATCAGATAACAGAATGGAACATATTTCTTTCGTGCTGCTCAGCAGACGTAGGGGTTCCGCAGGCTTCATTTGTCGCCATTGGAAATTCTTCTGATCAGTTGGAAACAAGTACTGCCAAAACACAACCCCTTCCCACCCCCGACGTCACATATACTGATGTCACATAGACTAATCGAACACAACTACAACATAAACAGAATCACTTCCGGACATTTAGCCATACATTGCCAAGATTGCAGATGTCAAGCAGAACTGAAAGAAACTGCACCGTAATAAGTAAAAATAATAATAAACTAATCAGGGAAATTATTGAAGCCGAAAAGATGTCGAGGTTAGAAGAAAACTGTGTCACTAAACCTTGTCTAAATTTATCAGAAAAAAGAATTAATCAGATTATCTTGCATCCAGATGAAATAAAAAATAACAAAGAAATGTCTTATTGTTTAAAAAGACAGGTGCAGATAAAGAAGAAAAAATACAAGTCTGAGTTGCAAGTCAGTGCTGCGTGAATGTCTCTTCCTTTTGTGTGTGCCTGTGCCTGGTTGCGAATTTCTCGCGCTGTGGAAAAGTATGCAACACCAGCTCGCCCAAACCTCCTTCTCAACATATTTTTAGTGCTGCCAGTAGAAACTTTCACTTTGAAAATGCGATGAGGACCGAATTTGAAAATTAAATGTCGCCAAACAATTGTTTGCGGACGCAAGGTTTTGGTTACGAGGTCAGTCATATCTACTGGTGTGTTTAGCCAATTTTGAGGCAAATTTGTGACCTTGAAAAAAATTAAGGTGTACTGCTACATTCCTCTTAGCCTCCTGAAGAGGTAAATCATTGGATTGAACCCCTACCACATTGTTTTGTCTCATAACTGATGCAGGTATCTTTTTTTTTCTTCAACTCAGTTCGACGTAGGAGCTGCCAAGGCGTCCTGTCCCTTTCACGTGAACAGTGGCCAGCACTGGAAGAAGAAGCAATCTTTGGACTGCTGTAATCCATTCTTTGGGCAAGTGAATAAATTACTTTGCAGCAGAGACCTGGTGTTTGCACAGCAGCTCCACAGAACAAACAACACAAACACAAATGTTTCTGTGCCCAAAGCCTTCGTAGCTGCTTGAACTTATTGATTTGAGCTCGCAGGTTGGCAATGTTAAGGCAAGATGCAGATATAGTTAACGTCTCTCTAAAAAATTGGGGGCACCGTATGCTTGGATGTCTAACTTGATAAACTTGGAACGTCCAGCCGAATTGAAACAAGGATCTAGCCGAACTGAAGCATGCAGCCGAACTGAAGATTTAGCCAAACTGAAGCGTCCAGCCGAATTGAAACTTCTAGCCGAACTGAAGCGTCCAGCCAAATTGAAACTTCTAGCCGAATTGGAGCTTCTAGCCGAATTGAGGATGTAGCCGAACTGGAACGTGCAGCCGAATTGGAACTTCTAGCCGAATTGAGGCATTAGCCGAATTGAGGCTTCAGCCGGATTGGGACGTAACCAGTGCGAAGTACTTCTCATCGATGGATGTCAAAACAGGATATTGACAGATTGAAGCTGATCATAGAGGCTAAGAGAAGACCGCTTTCGTTACGCCCGATGGTCTTTGTGAGTTTGAGGTCCTTCCATTTGGACTGTACTGGGCGCTGGTTACATTCCAGCGGATGATGGACAGTGTTCTTGCCAATTTTAAGTGTCAGACTTGAATTGTGTACTTAGACGATGTCGAAGTGTTTTCCGTAAGCATTTTAGAGCGCCTAAATCGGCTGGAAGCTGTACTGCAAGCCATTAAGACCAGTGGCCTCACACTTAAGCCAGAGAAGTGCCACTTCGCATACAGAGAACTCAAATTTCTTGGCTAAGTCGTCAGCGCAGAAGGCCTTCTGCTCGACCCTGAGAAATCTTCTGCCGTCGCATTGTTCCTTCCTAACACAATCAAGAAGACCGTGCGACAGTTTCTGCGACTGTGCGAGCATTATAGACGCTTTGTGGAGCAATTTTCCAAAATCGGCGAACCGCTCACGCGACGATGTCCCATTTACATGGCCGGAGGAGCAGTGTGCTTTCCAAAGCTTCAAAGTCGCCTGCAGTCGGCACCAGTTTTCGCGCACTTCGACGAGCTCGCAGAAACGCAGATCCACACCGATGATAGCAACGTTGGCATAGGAGCCGTTTTAGTCCAGTGGCAAGATGGAGGCGAACGGGTGATGGCGTATGTCAGCCGCTCACTCTCCAAAGCAGAGACTAATTATTCGACCACGGAAAAAGAGTGTCTCTGCATCATTTGACAAGCTCCGCGTGTTATAAGATACTCTCCATATTTCGTATGTTTCGGAGGCTTTCCTTCTTCGTCACCTATTGGGAATTAATTTCCGTTGCAGCGCGTAGTGCTGTTCTGCTTTGGAAGCTTGTCTGAGTATGGTTGTTTAGCGGCCATTTTGAAATTTAACTTGTTAGTGAGTCAGCACTTTGAAACAGAAAGTCTCACAAGCGTTAGTGTCGAATTTCTTGTTTCGTTAAGAGAACTATGCTTAAGTTATTTACGTTTTTTCCGAAAATCTGGGGCTCTTTTGAAGCTTTCAGAAAGCTCATTTATATGTTCTTCGTGTTAGGTTACAAATCGCCGTGTTCTTTAAGACAGCAACAATATCTACGAGGTGTGTACTGAGATATGAATAATCGAAGTAAATATAAATTGATATTTAAAACCGACCATACAATGACACGTTATATATTCCTTTTGAAATTTGTATTCAATGTCTGAATAATCAAGCGAAAACAATAATTGGCAACATATGTTTGTAAGCATGCATTTAAATTAAACACTTCACAAATAGTTTGATGCGGAGCTTTAAGGACTTACTTTCAGAGGTAACCTGATTCCAGTGAATGGTCACTGAAATTTTTTAGAGATCTAGAAGAACGTAGATGCTTCAAACTTACTTACGCCACGCTGTCCTTGAATTGTTTTGCATTATACAGAGCGGTACCGGAGTAATAATTTGCAAAGCAAAGTCTTCAGTCAAAATTTGTCTCCATAAGAAGAACGCACGAATATGTCTTCCTTTTTTGAAAAAAGGTTTTGCTCAAGAGCAACTCTGTCACGAGTCTCTCGTTAAGCCCCACACTAAAAAAAAAAAAATACTGCGAGTTCAAATTTTTGCCTAGGACAGAGGCGGGCAACCATGACAAGCAGTAGAAGGCTCCCAACGAATAAAGAACAGCCAAAACACGATTAGACTTGGAAGAGACAGTGTGAGCATGGACATGGAGCAAGTGAAACATCATGTTAATTTCTATGTACGCATTGGACGTTTTTTTTTCTTTTCTAATTGTAATGCCAGCTTTGCCATTCTGTCATCTGTTTAATTGTTTTTATATATTTCTCGGTTTTGGCTTTTTCAGAAAGTTTAATTTACATTCAATTTTTTTAAGTGTAGAATAAGAACACTACAAACTGTGTTTGCTCTTTTATTGAGAACGTTAACAGCTGAAAGTACTCTTTTTAAATTAAATGGTCATATCAATGAAAACAAATCATTAACACGGAAGTTACTTTTCACATATCGACGTCACTCATTTGATGAAAAACCGCAACTAAACAATTATTCTGCAGCGAGTGCAAGACTATAGAATACATTGCACTCCGGACTTTCTCACTTTTGAGAGCCATGAAAAACTAACATTAAAAGCGAGCAATATGCGAGGCATCAAGAACGTGTCCGGCCTACCATTTATTCAAGTTTCAATTCGAGACATTAAAGCACCGACGACCGCCACTTTCTCTCCCAAAACACATTTACACGTCGCGTCGTTTCCTTCTCACTCTCGGCGATATGGTTTGCTGAAACATTACGTGAAGTCCGTGACTAATGCAACAGCCGGCGCGGATCCGTGGACGTCGACAGTCTGACAAGGAAAAGAACGAAAAGCGAGACGGCCGGACTTCAAAGCAGGTCCACCGAGCGTGCTCTGAGCGATTCGGACAGCCGAGATGCGACGGCAGCGCAGCTTGCATATCTCATGACAGCGAGGAAAGGCTTTCCTTAGACCGACTGGTCCTTCTCCCTTCATTTCTACCAGCCATAATGGTGCCATCTGATCGTGTCCGTGTGTACTCGTTTTTGGCGCCGCAATGCGTTCCTAGGGTAATGGTATGGCATGCGAGAGAAGATGAGAGGGCTGTCCAAATGCCTCACGTGTGCTCTTCCCGTAACAATATTTTCTTTCGCTTACTTGCTTGTCTCTGCGTGAAGATGGGATGGAGAGAGGTTATGCTAGAAAAAAAAGCGCTCATCTGTGCGCCCTGCAATACCAATAATGTACGGTGTAGGCTTAATGGGGCGGTCACCTTCGGTAATCGTCACGCGAATACTTCGCCTGGCTGACCGCGCATTTACTCTGTAATCTGGATGTTTGGTTGGAGCAGTTAGTTACGACTCCACGGGGGTGCTGCATTACCCAACATGGGTGCTGGGAGAGGAAAACTGTTGAAGCTAACCTCTTGGTCGCCATCTTGATGGTTGGAGCGAAGGCCGCTCCGACTGCGTTGATGGTAATTGCAGTTTGCGGTGCTCACACCAGCTAGGCCGTCGTCAACGCTCAGTTGGAACTGCGGTACGGTTGTGGGTCAAACCGGTCTTTATTATTTGGAGGGACGTAATAGCGCACTTGCAATTACATAAGCACCGGTTGTAGATGTCATCAGTCACAACGATAATAAACGTACATAAATAGGAATGTTTCAATTTTTATTTGTAAGTCATTAAAATAAAAAAAGCACTGAAGGTAGATTACGTTCATTCGTGTTTCAAAGAGTACTAGACGTATAAGCTAATTTCGATAAATTTATGTTTTGGGTGTGTTTTCTGTTTATTTATCCACATGTGCTTTGTGTGTGTGTGTTTGTTCTTGCATAATGTGGATGACGGTAGAGTCGTTTCTGAGGAGCAAGGAAAGTTTTGAAACAAATATAATATATTATTGCATTTTTATTCTCAGGTTTAGAATATATTTGAAATCAGTTTACTATCAGTTTGAAATCCTTAGCCTTTGCTACTCTAGCGTTCAGCCAGTGTATGAATTCGAAACAGCTATTGGTTTCTTGACAGAAATATTTGCAACTATTCGTGATTCCAAGTTAAAAACCTATTGTATCAATACCCTTAGTCTGCTCACTTGCCCACGTCTTCAATCTTTGTTCGCTGATACGCGAACGATGCGAAATACCTTCTGCCCTCCCTTGCCGAGCTCGCCGCCAGCTGGACATCCCGAGCGGCGATCATCCCGTCTGAACTTGTCATTCACGCTTTTCTTTGTCATCGCAAAACAAGTGCACCCGATCATCCTCTTTGGATCAGTGCCTCGTGATTTCTTATTGATCTGCAGTCCCCGAGAAGCGATTGCCATTGATCCAGAGAAATTTTCTGACTTTGCATAATAATCTGGCCCGTCTATTTATTTTCTTTAGCTTAAATTTTTTTATTGACTCTTTTTTTCTTAAGGAGCTGATGATTCGATGTTGTTTGGAGAACCCTTATTTTCTCGCGGCTTATAATGCAAACAAGAAAGAAGCTGAAACACATAGCAAAGTGCTTCAGCACTCATCCCTAACAACTGCACAAACAAAACATGGACCCCGAATCAGTAGCTCAGAAGAAATACAATCCAAGGAGAGAGAAAGAAATATAGCTCAAGCGCAGTAGTTCGTGTTGATCATTGGGACGGTTGCAGCAGCCATACATGCGATGGAAAACAGGCATAATGGTTTTCTTGCTGATTTGGATACCGGTGGTTTATGTCGAGTTCGGGGTAGTTTACAGGCACATACTGTTTTGAATAAGAATCCTTCATTTGATACAAATGTACTACGTAGAATCAACTGGATAAGAATAAGGGTGGAAGATTGAAAAACAAAAAATGAAAATCAATTGGGAGCTTTTGTCGATTTGCGAAAGCTTCTTTTGACGTTGCACGAGCCTTCCGTTGACAAAATTAACTGGGCTTAAATGCCGTCTCGCGAACAAGTTCTTGTGCGTGCGATGATGGTTTTCTGCATTTTATATTTGGGTCCAAGATGCTTAGTTTATGGGCTACCTTTCGGCTGTGAATATGACTCCGGGATTCACTGTCCCTCTCTCAATAAATTGCGTAGGTGCTGTAGGAGTCCACGATGTAATAGTGGCTCCTTGCATGTGGTACTTTTATCAATTTTACGTTCCGTTTCACGCTAAGTTTTCGATTCTTGAATCTGGCGAAATGGTCGGCACGGGCGCGGGTCGGTCGGTGCAAGACCTTATTTTGCTCGAAGAGGTGGTGTTCTCGCACATATCAGGCAACTGAACATCCAAACTCCATGCTAACCTGGATCGTACAAACCAGATTAGTTTTATTCCCCTTTGTGCCTGAATTAGTGAGAGGCTTCATCTCGAAGGTCACTACTCTTGTCCTACTGAGGTAAGATTTTGCTCATCGGCTCGGCGATTATGCGTATATTTAAGAGTGGACTTGCTCAGGGTAGCCAATACAATAAAAGCGGTTCTTATAGACGTCAAGCAATATTTGTTTTCTTTAGAGAAAAGAAAAGAAAATCGTTCAGCCTTTCCACTCTCGTGAAGAAGGAAGACCAGCGGAGCTGTACTCGATGCACTGCGTGCTTCTTCTTCGTCGTCGTCTGGTTTTCGCACTGTTTCCTACGATGAATTCTCACCAACGCGTCCAAATATCCATTCTTCTATTGTAGCTCGAAAGGTTGCCGCCATCTACGAGCGACGGCGGAAACCATACTGGTTGTGTGCTTGCCGCCGTCGCTTATAGATGGCGGTAGCTGCCCAGGTAGGTTTCTGTCGACATACACGGACACGATCCTGGGGAACCTAGCCCTTAACAGCTCCGGTGTAAAAAGGCACTCCATTCTTTTTTCCCTCTCTGCGTGCCCGCTTGCGGTTGCCATAGTGAGCGAAAATTAATTGTGTCTGCTCGCTCGAGTTACGCCGTGTCCTGCGGGGAGGGACCCGAGCACACGCACCGCCACGCCTGACCGCGTGATTATACTTCACGGGACAGTGCATCTTTGTTTTCCGAAGAACTGATGCAAAGTACACTATAGCAGAATAGCTAAACTTTCATGAAACAGTGTTGCCTGTTGTTTTGGGGAGGTTTCTTCATGTGGAGTTGAAGCTGCGTGAGCGATCGACTGGTTGTACGTCGATCTTTCGCTACGGAGAGCAGTAATCAGGTGATGTCGTGAAGCGGTTGATTAATCCGGCGTGCACGTAACCCCCACCGCATTATCAGCTTAGGCTTGAACAGGGCTTAGTATCCTCGAGCAGTCCGGACTTGTAAATGCCTAAGCGCTTTTTTACAAAAGAAGGTTGCGTTTGCTCAAGGCGTGGTCGATGCGCGTGCGCATAACCCAGATTCGCGTAAGGTGATATGTCTTCTCGCGTGTCCTCTCGGCAGCAGCGCCGCTTCAACGCTATGACGTCAAATACGCGCACCTGTCCTGGAATGTATGTCGGTTCACCTGGAACTTGACAACTCGTAGGATTGTTTAATGCGCGTGCGGCAAAGCAGTACACTCTCAAATGGCCACCGTTCACGAAGCTCGGGTCGTAAAGTTGTGCACCTACCTACGCCAAAATAAAGTATCGAGAAGCCGTGGGCGGCAACACTCGTAGCCCGTAACACCTAAAAAAAAGTACACACTGATATGTTTTCTTTTACAGCAGAGCTTTTAAGGGCTAGTTTCCCCAGGATCATGTCCGCCAGCAAACAAACGTCGACGCAATACTCTGGACAGCTACCGCCACATTTGAGCGACGGCGGCAACCAGACGACCGTCTTGCGCGGTTGTCTGGTTGTCTGGTTGACACTGTCGCTTTAATATGGCGACAACCTTTCCAGCCTTTTCCACTCTGGCTTGCCGACTTGCGGCCGGCCATTATTTCAATCCCGCCATAGTACAGCTTCGCTGGTTTTCCTTCTTCCCCAAAGTAAAAAGAATGCATTTTTTTATTTACTTTCATTTTTAGGAATGTTTGGGGTTTCAGCAAAATACTCAGTGTAAAAATGTTTTCCACACTGTGGAGAATTATTCGACGTGTCTATGCTCACGTAAGAAAGTCCATTTTCGTATTTTTACTTGACGCATGTCTATTCTGTTGTTAAGAATATACGATGTGCCCGGGTCCATGCAGGTTGAAATGCGCAAATGTTAAAAAGTGCCGATGTTTGTGCGTTACGTGAGCGCAGAGTTGTGGTCATTACTTAAAATATGTAATGGATTACTATTAAAAATTACCGAGCCTCAAATGTAATTGATTACCGTTACAAATTACTTTCAATGAAAAGTAACGGATTACTTCGCTCGTTAGGATACAAATTACTTTCACGTTACTTTGCTCGTACTCTTATGCAAAAAACAATATTGATATTTTTCAAAAAATTTCGCAACACTATTTATTTTTCATTCGCCATTATTATGGTAGGCCTTGTAAAAATAAAATATTGTATTTAAGAGAAAAGCGCAGCCGCACTACGTTCACCTGTAAGCGGACAAGGCACCGAAATCTGCAACCACACCAACCATCCCGCTAGTTTACGACATCCGGAAATGATCCCTAGAATTGTGCAGACAAAGCTAGTGGTGCGCATGCTCAGTAGTAGCGATCTACCGCCGCTACGAGATTCGGAGCTAAAGAAGCGATCAATGAACGTTTCCTGTTGAGTCTCTGCTATTTCGCCTGTTATTCGCAGAAAAAAAGAAAAAGCTTAGTTCTAACGTTACAATATATAGCCATGGTAGAATGCAGGTGTCCCAGCTTACCTTCATGTGTTTCCGGAGATAACAGCTTGTTGTTCTCGCTGATGACAATGTGTATTTTTTGGAAAGCAAAGTATGCACTAAAACTCTAGGTTTCCGTTCTCCCTAATGCCCTGAATTTTGAACTTCTCATTAAGAGATAGCCATGGAGACGACGGACACTCCATGACCGAAATTTTGACCAGTCAGAGAAAAAGTGGCGGTTACGGGTTATCGATCGTTCATCGGTTCTCACTTTCATACCAATATTCATGGAAGCCAGGGGAGGGGAGGGCATAGAGAGCGAGACAAGCAGTGGCCATCGGTCTCACAAAACAATAGAGGATCACACCACTTTTACGCGTTCGCTCTCTCTCTCTCTCTCACTTTCTTTATGTCAGCACTCCATAGATGGCCTACCCCCCCCCCCCCTCCCTTTATGTTGACAGTTGACTGTAAAGTGAGGAGTGGACTCGACCACCATGCCCAGGCAAGTAGACCAAAAGAAGTATCGTCTGTACCCTCGAAGACGATGCTCTTAGCCTCGCGCCGGGAGCTTTTCAGCCGTGCCTCAAGATCGCGCTAGAAGAAAGTTGCGCACATCAAAGACTAAGAAAATTCGACCCCCTCGCGCGATGCTAAATTGTCTGTTACGCGAGTTGTGAGCCCGCGAATCGAGGGGGTACGGACCCGCGTTTGATGTCTATGCAGGTAATGGGAGACATCCAAGAAGTTGGAAAGAGTGAAACGGTATAAAAGAAAAAAAAACAAATAAACACGAAGAGCTTTCTCCTGCCCGGGAGAAGAAGAAAAACATGATGGAAGGCAACGGAGAGCCGACTTGGCGTTGTTTTACTTGATCTTCGCCTTTCGTATATTTGTACATGCCTTGCTAGTTTTTCTAATGGTTCTAGTGACCGGTCATACAAAAAATCGTGTTTTGTTTTTGGCTATTCTCCCCTTCCTGATGCTCTCTATTTTGTTGAACTTGCTCTATTTATGCTGCTGAATGTTCTGCTCGCATTGCTCTAGTTACAGTATTATGCTTATATTTTTAAAAAGTAACGAGTAATTAAAGTAATCCGTTACCAATATTTTTTAACGAAATTATATTACAAATCACTTCCGAAAAAAAGTAACGTGGTAATTACAAAATCACTCCAAAAAGTAACGGATTACAAGTAATCTCTTACTTGTAACGGATTACTTTCCAAGTCTGCCTGAGCAGGTGTTTCTGTTTTTATTCATTATATGCTCGTGCAAGAGCTCTCATTTAAATGTTGTTTTGACTTTTTGCCCTTTTATTTTATGCTTACCTGCCCTAATTCCCGTCCTCTTTATCGCTTTCTAGAAAAAGCAAAAAACATTAAAAAAAACAAAAAACTTAGGAACGAATGGAGATGAATCCCAAAAGAAACGCTGGACGTCGATCGTACAAACAGTGAGTGCTCGATAAGACGGGTTTGTCCGGGCTTTGATAGAATTAACGGAAATTAAACACGACGACTCAAGACACCGACAGAAAATAAATAGACGCGAGGAGCAACTCATTAAAGGCCATAGGGAAGCTCCTTTGTACTTCGTAAACAGAAGAAGACTGGAGAAAAATGGAAAAGAGCGGTTGAGTAAAGGGTGGTGCAGTCACCGACAACTTAAGACACGCAGGGCGTTGACTGTCCCGAGAATCCCATTATTATTCCACAGCCAATCAGAGCGCGGCATTCGCCGGTAAGAACGTCGAAGAGCCAATCACGAAGCGAGACATGTTCATTAACGCAGTAAGCCACACCCTGCGATTCTTCAGCTGTCAGTGACTTTATAGTCGGTTACAAGTCAAGAAGGTAAGAGAAGCTCCTCCCACAAGCTTGATGCGCCCGTTTCAAATCCATCCGCAGTCGAAAGAAGAGTTCACTGGAAGCGCCCCTTGTTCCGCTTCAATGAATAGATATTGGCAACAGAGTGATGCCAACTTGTCTCCGACCCCCATTTTTCTAAGAAAGCGACCTTTGTATTCATCGGAGAGGGAACCGAACCCCTGAAAGTGGCCTTTGTATTCATCGGAGGGGGAACCTAAACCCCCAAAGTCGTATTTGTTTCCATCGGAGGGGGACAACTCTAATCTCCCTCTCGTGGTTTTCACAACGCTAAGGTCAAAGTCGAAAGATAAAGCAAATATTTACAAGAAGGCAGAACCCTCTTCCGCGTTGGTCAGGACGTCACGGAAACGGTAGGACGCTATTGGATGCGGAGGTGGCGGAGGGATATGTGAATCCCTTTGAGGGGCATTTGCCGCTACCTTCTTGACCTGTAACTTACTATAGTCCGCAGGAATACCTAACTGCACTAAGAAGAAAGAGAGCTTCATTCACGCCGTGCGCAGGCGCAAAAAAAAACGGCAACAACCACGCCGTCTAATTTTTAATTTGACCCAGTTATATTTTCATTGCAGCCAAGTTTGAAATATAGCCTAACTGTGAAAGTCAATAACTGTTTTTTTTATACGTATATATTTGAGTCTAGTTTTTTTTTTTCCATTTTCGCGAGTAATTTGATTTCACCGTGAAGCGTGTAGTGACGCCTCTACAAAGCTTTCCCGTTTCAACACCGAAGAAGAGCGGGTCACTTTTATTTTCGGTTTGCTCGACGGGTTTGCCTCTATTTGTAGAAATTCCGTTTTCCGGGATATTTGCGCCCTTTGGTTCCGAGAAGATCGAAATTGGAATTTGAACCCAATCCTTTTCTCATCCCGGTGCGTAAAACGAGAAATATATTAATAATAAAGACGGCCTCGGTTAAAGCCTGTTCCCCTCGTTCGCCAAACTACGCGTCTAGGATTTCTGCGAAACCCGATATATATATTATAAAATTTGAGAGGGTTCCTCCGTGTCTCCCATAATCCTCGACACAACGCCGCTTTAATGCAACTGTGCTTGAAACAAAGTTTTAGTGTTGACAATGGGCAACAGGGGAGGAGGTAAAAGAAAGGAGGAGGGAGGAGGAGGGAGGCGTAGAAGGTACGGATGGGGAGGAGGGGCATACCCTCCACTCCGTACCTTCCCTCCTCCTCTTCAAAAGCTTCGCTCTAATTCGGCATTACAGGGAATTGTAAACGTCTTTCAGTTTTATTGCGATATCATTCTTTAGCAACTTCAAACCGGATTTTGCGATACTGTGTCTGGCCTCGTAACAAGCGAAGGAGGTAAATCCGCGCCGCGCGTACGCGGAGCGGCAGGACGCGCACATTCACATGTGCACCCAAGCTACGAAGGAATTGTGGTTTGAGTTGAGCTAGTTGGTACATGGTCAATGATGGTGGTGAAACAGCTTGAACATTAAACGAGTATACAAGGACAGGACAATACACACACACGATGCTACAATGATGGTGGGGAAACAGCTTGAAAATTAAACGATTACACAGAGACGAACCAGTCAGTCAATCACAAAGTGGCGCCCTGCGGTCGCGCTGACGTCAATGATTGCGTCGTATACCAATCATTAAATCAGGTGTTCACTGAAAATTTGCGTCGTCGTATACATGGTGAGCTGCGTCATGAGCCTCATAACGAATGCTCTCGCAATTCATAGAGAACCATAGGTTTCCGCAGCCAATTTGTTTTTTTTTATCTGACAAAAGCTGAGAGATTAACTTTCTTTGTGACGAGGGGAAAGTGTAGTAAAATCCATTTACTGTTCTGGAAAGGTACATTGAGGGCACTCTTTACATAAGAAACAACATTTTTTTAGTGGGCTCGAAGAGTCAGTTATTGTGTTCTACGGAGAGAACTAAACGTATAAAGGCGTAGAAAAAAATATTTGTTCCAACTGGAAATAAGATATCTGATGTGGTACTAAGTATGACATGGCGCGTGACGCGTGAGATTACACGGTTTTTCATTATAAACTGTAGTGGAACACACAATAGAAGTCAACAGAAGTTGTGTTAGATCATCAATAAAGGCGTGTTTCTCGAACACTCCATGTGGAAGGTATCTGAAGTGCCGTCGTTGTTTGCTCAACGAAGTCTCAATGCCTGCCATCCTGTTTTTTTAGAGCGCAGCTTTTAGGCGCCCGTTTCCGGCTTGAGCGGCGTCGCCGTCGCCGTCGGCGTAACCGCGTGTTGCATGCAACTCAGGTTGCATGCAACCTGTGTTGCATGCAACCTGTTGTTTGCAACCCCTGGTCACGTGACCCTAGGTCACGTGATCCCCCAAGGTCACGTGACATCCCCCCGTGCCTTCCCCTCTTCCTCAAGAGCTGCGCTCTAATTCGGCGTTACAGGGAGTTGTAAACGGCTTTCATTTTTATTTTATTTTTTCTAAAACATGTCTTATTACTTTTTTTATTTTGCAATAACTATTTTACATGCACATAAGAAAGCAGCTGAGAAATTGGTATATGCATGTTTCCAAAAATAAAATGACTGTCTTATTAAAGTTGCAATAAGAAGTAGCCTTAAGGCTTTCCTGGCCCTTGCTGCGTTGCCCGTCCTAGACGCCTTCTACGAACATTACTTTTCATTACGTCATCGTGGCTTTCACCCGCGTTGTGTCTGGTTATGATTACTTTTCTCGTTCGTGTCGTGAGTACTTTTTGCCAATGTTGGGTAACCGAGAGAATCAAGACATATAACAGCAGTGTTTGTGCCGTTTTATTTTCTAATATACGTGTTGTTGTTTTTTGTTTGTGCAGGAGGCGCCGCGGACTCGCGCAATTGAAGGCTGATGTTCTTGTGTAGTACACACCACGCGTTGATTGTCGCCTGAAGGAAAGCGTTTGACAGAAATGCTTCGTGGAAAGTGGTTTTTTCCGAAGCTCGGCGTCAGGTTGCGAAGCTGTCGCACGGAAAGACTCGATCTACGGTTTCTCTCGACCAAAGAAAACGTTGTGACATATGAGAGCGGCGTTAATGGACCTCGATTGCTGGAGAGGACGGAAAATGTAAGAGGAATGACAGCCGTGTTCCAGCTTTTAATCGTGGATGATGCAGAAGAGATCCAGAGATAGGATGACATGTTCAAAGTAAGCGGGCGGAGAGGGCGTTACAATGACCAAATAAGAGATTGTAATACTTAAATTAAATGATTGTGCGAAGCATTGAGTGTTCTGTCTGTGATACTTCACTGAAGCTTAGATAACGCGTTAACTTAAGGTACGATGAAAGTAAGGCTGTTTATATGGACATTTCTATAGTGGAAAGTTATTCTGCCTTGAAATGAGGGCAATTGCGTCTTCGCGTAGATGGGCATTTTGGCCAATGTTGTACGACTGCTAACCTGGTGTTTTTAACGTGCATTATGCAGAAGTGGTTAATGCAGAAGTGGTTACGGGATCGCACGTTCGCAAGGTCGTCGCGATTTCTCGAAAGAAGACACGAGCTTTAGATTTAATCGGGATATCCTGATTTATGCAGCGCGACCTCTGCCCCATGGATAGTCATGGATAGTCTCGGTGCAATGAGCTAAAACACATGGTTGCCAATCTTCCTGACGGAGTTCCCTACGGTTGCGCTGACGGGCCCGTTTAAACATACGCAACGGTGTACAAAAATAAACGCGCTTGGAAAAGTTATATGCGCTGAATGTGCATTTAAACAGCTGAAGTACGTACACATACGCATCTCCGAATTCCGGCTTTCTCGCAAAAGGCGTGTGCGGTGTGTAGACAGCCAACAGCACTTAAAATAATCGAGGCCCGCCATCATCCTCCTCTCCATTCATGGAACCTCATCACAAACGGATGCTGCCAACTCAGCATTTTGACCCGAGGCCGAAGCCGAGCGTCCTTCGAGGCGTTGATTGGACACGAGGCCACACCGAACGATGACGTGGCACTCGTGTTCAATCTATGTCTTGCTCCATGTCACTCTGATGACGTCGGAATTGTAGTACACAGGCGTTCGATATATTCGCAGCATATCTGAATCGACCAACATGATTGAGTAAACACGCGTTTCCAAGCACGCACGCGTGAGCTTCTCCGAAAACACGTGTTTTTAGTACAGCAGAGTCCTTAATCAATTTACGTATAACCTGTCAATAAGGCGAAAATCAAATCAAATAATAGAAAGTACCCGTAATAATGACGCGCTTGGAGCCGACGCAAGGAAACAGAACCGCCGTTGCACGTTATTCTGCCCCCATCTAGTACTTGTTGGAGAAGGTAAATTCCGCGCGTTAGCGCAGCTCCGTCTCTTGGATTTTTTTTTTGTGAGTCAAACGTGTCGGTTTTAAAAGTAATCGGCATGCATTTTAACGTGTGGCTCTGTTTTTCTATAGCCGACTGGCTGGAAGAACGTTCAACTTAGCACTAAAATTGCGAAAACACGCAATGCGAACATAAATCTGGCCCACTTTATTTTAATATTTTCCGAAATAAGCAATAGCTGCTTCTGTTTAATATAAAATACAAAATATTATCCTCATCCATTCAGCCACAAAATTCTCACTAGCAGCCCGTTTAGCATTCGCGTGCTAACATTTTCTTACTAAAATCTATTTGTCTCGAGTGTTGCGGAACTAAGTTTCACCCAACTTGTATTCTTAAACAGAGGATGGAGAGTTAAAACCTAAACTGGCCGTTTGTTTGCCGATATATTGCATTTTCTAGAAATCTTGCAAAAGTTTTGGCGTTTACATGCTAAAAAAAAGAATGCGCACATTTAAAAAAAAAAAGATTTCTTTCTTTTTTAGTATCTGAGAACAAACTTTTTTTACGTATATTTAGAGATATCGACATAACAAAAAAGCGCGAAATGGACGGTACAAATTTACAGAAACACACGGGACAGGCGCCAACTTTTGCAACTAATGATTATGGGAAGATTCCAACTTCGCGTAACGTCTCGGCAAACAAAAGCTCATCTTACATTAAAACAAAAAACAAAAAACACAAAAAAAACAAGGAAGCTTTCAGTTTATTTTTATGTTCATATGGCCTGACACACGTGCTATTCCCTCCTTAGCGCCTATCTTCGAGGTTTTTGAACGCATAATTAGCCGGATGAAGTGGCCGATTCGGGTGAACATACTCCGGAGAGCACAAACTGGCTACGTAGATTAAAAAATTAAAAAAACAGGTCTTTAATTTTGTTTTTAATAAAGACACATGTCGTAATTACAGTTGATCAAGGTTTATACGTAAGTTTATAGAAGTAGAAAACTGACAGCTATCATTATACGTGAACTTAATGTTCGCCTCTGAGAATTAACCTAGGAGCAAAAAAGAATTTCCCTCACCTCCCATAGTTTCTTTTTAATGCGTAAAACCTAATTTCGAACACACTGTCTACGTATAGTCACTGATATCTTAGGAAACGCGAGGCGTTTTCGGTGCCGAGCATCGCAACGATCTAATAAAATTATAGCAATAATTATTAAAAAAGCCCCCCCCCCCCCCCAAAAAAAAAAAAATCACAAGCAAGAAAAGTGAAGATATGAAAGCCATGCGCGGAGAGATCTTAATAAGTCACATTTAACGTAATACATTAAAATAACATAATATTTACAGACCGAAAACTAATTGCTTGGAAAAAGGACGCACGCGAAAACGCCAGCAGCTCCGGTATGTTATCATTTCCCTGGGTGCAGCTGGCACTGACCATCGACGAAGCAGCCAATTAGCAATAACGACAATAAAAAAAAGTAAGATTCATGTCTTCGAAATGGTTGAAAATCACCTCTCAATGTTCAATCTTGGAAACGATTATTTCGGCTGCCCCCAAATTAAAGCAATTTCTCTTAAACTACATATCTACACTCTCTTACCTTCCTTCCGCACTGCAGTTTTCTCCGCTTCAATTCGCATCGCCTTGAATCCTGGAGCTTTCTTGGGTGCATTTACCATTCTTACTTCTTCTATTTCTTTGCTTCTTTTTCTTTTTCGATAGTATTCTTGGTTTTAGTTTTCTCCACAAGAAGGCGTGGGAGTTTCCGAGTGTAATTAGGAATGAGGAGAGGTTCTGCGCCAGTAGAAATCGATGGAGGGACCAATGTGAGACCGAGTTGTTTCAGTCGTGCCCGGGAGGAAGCTCTTACGAGATAAGGGCTGAAGATAGAATTGTGCGCGCGCTAGAAAGTATACGAGAAAAAAAAAAAAGAAGGGAATGAAAGGCAGAAAAAGAGAGAGAATTAGAGTCACAGAGGAAATAGATTGTTCACCCATGATTGATCCTCATGCTGACGCTTCAGCGTCAGCCCTCAATAAATGCCGGAAACATTCCCGGGGGCTTCTTCGGGTCTCCTTGGCCCTAAGAAACAAAACTGTACGGCAGATAAATGTAAGATATTCAAATGCAGCTTTCGTTGTTCATGCATCGCCATGCCCTGCGTTTTTAGGCTGTCCTTGACTGTAATCCCGAAGAACGAACGTTTCCTCGAACGATGGTGTTCCCCTTAGATCGGTCAAGTCGTAGAAAATATCTAAATGATGTGTTGGTGATCACAAAGATTTGATCAGAAGTCAGAGCTTTTGCATAGCCCGAAAGCTGGAGCGTGATGACTAAGTGACTTTAGCTTAATATAGGGTGCTTATATTTCCGCAAAATGCAGCGACAGTTGGCGTATACTGCTTGGGTCAGGTTGTGGTGTCTTTCGAAGATTACGTCTTTCTCAAATAATGATGTATAAAGAAATATATATAAGGTAGATAGTGGTCTTGTTACAACGAACAACAATAAAATTTATGTTTAAAATTCACAAACTTCGTATTACAGTGTCACACAAATAAAATATTAACGTATCAGGGCAAGGAACAAGAATCAACTGTGGCTTCAGCCTTGACAATGTAAAAATAAAACGGTTTTTTTTTTCTCAAAAAGTCTTGTGGATTTTACTTTCAAAATGTAAGCCCGCTACACTTTCTCAATTTTAGGATTACGACGGTTTTTAGTGAATGATGTGTCCCCAAAATACATGGTGTCAATTTATATTTGATGCCTCGTGTAGTTTTGTAGATATCCCATCTCAAAGTTTTGTTTAGGGGGCTACTGCGTAACCGAAACTACCGGCTCGGGCACGATGGCAACACTTGTGATCAGCTGCATGGATGATCACTGGGTGTCGAAGCCTACTGCCCGCAACAAAGAATGCAGCCGTTATCATCCGTCCATCCATCTATTCGGTCATCGTGTGACGCAAAGTTTGTATTGCGGTTCGATCAATCAAGTAAGATGCTACAGCTGTTGTACTGCTTTGCCTTGCAGACATCAAACGTCTGTAGGAAACTATTAATACACATTCAGTAAAGTTGCCGGTCGAAAAGCGAGTTTGCCCCGATAAACGCAGGCTCAGAACGAGCCCCACTTATCTTCTGAGAAGAACTAGAATCTTGGTGGTGTGTCATGCACGTTGCACAAGCTCTGTGGATGCTAATCGTAAGCCTCGCGCTGAGCAGGAACCGCCGCCAGTGAATGCCACCTTCGACTCAACGACGTGTTTAAACAAGCAGGGAGTAAAACAAAAAGAGGCGGCTCATTGAAGGATCCTTAGGGAATGCGTTACCATTAGCCTTGGGAAACGCTAGCGACACCCGCTGCCTGACGCTGCTTTCGCTTTGCATCAGTTCTGGCAGTCCGTCTCCTTCGTTTGACAATCCGTCTTTTGTTGCCGACTACTTGGACCAGCGCTAGTGCTTGGCTTACACTCCATTTTGTAGCACAAGCCAAGGCTGAGGCGCTAGGCACACCTGCAAGTTCCGACTCGCCCAAGCATCCGCGCGCGCATTGGCTTCCGCCTCGTGACGTCACCTTCCTCTCGCCTCCGTCCTTTACTACTCTCCTCCTCTTTACACGGTGCGCTTCCCTTTCCACTGTTTCGTCCACAGACTTACGCTGTCAGCTTTTCCCTGTCATATGGCGAGTACTGATGCCTGCCGCATTAATAATCTTCGTGAGCGATCGCCGAAGAGCACTTACAAACTACGGTCGCTAAAACATAAAATGACAAGGCGAAATCATCCGCTGGAATGGCTAAAAACGCAGCAGAAAAACACGGCGAAAGAAGTGGCAGTAAAACAAGAAACCTCCTCGAATACGAAGATGAAATCAAAGCACAATGGTTGCTTGACAAACTGCCAACCCGCTGAATGCCCGCTGCCAAGCTGGTGGTAATATTTCTAGTAGCGGTTTTAGAGTAAATCGAGGTTTTCCAGTAATGTAATATTTTCGCAGTCCTCGCATTTATTGTCCGTAAATCGATATCATTCATTTACCTTGGTTCGACTTTTGATCCGGAGTAAACCTTTAAACCCTCTGGTTCCCTATGATGTCCGACTTGTAATGGGAAGATGTGAACTAGGAACTGGGCATGAGAAGGCGTCACCCATTCGTTTCGAATTTTTCTGTCGGCGAAATTTTGGGTATGAGCTAGTGCGGTTGCAGAAATTTCTGAAGTAAAAAAACATCTGCCACAGGTCAAGTTCTCTGGGCATTTTCAACCCAAGAACGTGCTTGTTATAAACATTTGCTGCATAAGTCATCAAGTGCAGACCTGGCAGCTTGTTCTGACAAAAAACTAAGCCCAACAGATCGAATATTTAAATCATATGTGCATCTCACTGACTTGCTTTTCATAATTTGTGGTTTCATTTTACGAAGATTTGCTCAACTGTAGGATCTTTTTTTAAACTGAGTTCCAAGCACAACAACTCAAATTACCGTAGTTTTGGGCCTATAAACGTTTTTTTTATTTTTAATACAGCTAATGCGTTTGATAAAACGGCGCGACTTATATGCGCTTGTTCCTAAATAAACGAACCGTAACTCCACAAACTCGCCTCGAGAGTTCATATATTGTTAGATGAATTTGTGAGAATATTATAACTGATTCCCGCTTGCAAGTATATGGTGATCACGATATCTGCGTACGAGATTATTAATACAGTTTCGTCGCGTCGAACGTAGAAACAAAGAAGCGCAACTAATACGAAGTTGCGACTTGATATTTGTACGTATACGGTACGCATTAATACAGTCATCTATTTTTCTTGGCTGCGTAAATTCGCTGTAACCTATAATATAATTCTCACGGCTTTGATACGTGGGAGAAACACTAATACCAGTGATAGATGGAGAGTTGAACAGTGGTGAACTTCCCCAACACCGAAATCCTTACAGATTTCGTGCTGGGAAGTCTGTACGGGGAAACACAAACTGAGAAAACTCAAGGAAAACGATGGAGAAATAAGCAGCAAATGCAATGACTATACTATGATCACGGACGGACTAAAAGGAATCTGAAGCAGGATTTCTATAGCTTTTTAAGCTCAGCACTTAGGCGCCCGCTTCCGCGTTGAGCGGCGTCAGCGTAATCGCGCGCGTTGCATTATGGGACGTCATAAGTTCCCCGCTAAATTTAGCGGCGCAAGTGAATGGGTGTTGAGGTAATGTGACGACAGTTTTACCGCTAAATTTAGCGGGGAAACGCAATGCGCAGTGATGCGTTATGGGACGTCACAGACCTACACGCAATTCGGTTCGCCCGCTAAATTTAGTGAAGAATATGAATAGATGTGGAGGTCACGTGATATCAATTCTCTCGCTGAACCTAGCGGAGGAACACAATTTGTGCATAGGTGATGTGAAACGAAGTCATGTGACGTCATCTCCCCCTTAAATTTATCGGGCAAAATGAATTGGTGTTGAGGTCACGTGGTGTCAATTTTCCACCTAAATTTAGCAGGGAAGCTGTGTGACGCGGTGAGGGTATGACGGAGGAGGAGGAGGGGAGGCACGGAGGAGGAGGAGGTGCAGAACCAGTATGTGAGGAAAGTGATCTCTGTTTGTACACCCATCTATATGTATTTCTTTCTCAAACTGTCTAGCACGGTGTATCAGCAAAATCGAAATACCTCAAGAGCTGCGCTCTAATTTCGCACTACAAAGATTTGTAAACGCCACTTCAATTTAGGCCTGTGACGGTCGCAAAGTGCACACAATCGAAATTCAGGCTATCGATGCGCTCAGTGGTTTAAAGTGTGACTGAATTCGCAAACGCGGTGGGGATGAACTTGCATACTGGGTCAAGAAAAAATGTTTCCAACATTTCAACGCTGTATTCTTCTAAGTCGCGATTTCAAGGTGAACCCTTTGGAAAATTGCGCGAATGTTCTTCCAAACTTGGCAGCGATGTAATTAAGTTTTTAATTAACGCAGCTGGGATCGGTTCTGAGCGCAGTTTTTCTTTTCGCGCTCTATTCTTCCAACGTTATTGTTCTGAACGGGTACTGCTGGATGCTTGTTTCAAAAGATCGGTAAATGCTTTGAAGTAAGGGCTCCATGGCTTCGTTCGTCGAGAGGTGTTGTTAATTAAAAACTGCGGTCTTAAATTTTCGCGAGCCTCTGTCTCCATGACGGCTAGTGCTCGAGGCACGTCTTAAAACGTTGCGTAATAATTTATGTTCTACTTTATATAAATAAAAAAAGAAAGGTTCGTAGTAAGAGGCAGGATTATACTTGAAACTTTCCAATGATATCATGGGTTCTTGCGATTCAGACCAGACGCATGGGGCCCAAGATGTTGTCATAAAATGATCAAACATGTAACCCAGTTTTTCGGTCTGTTTGTAAGCTCGCTCTTAATCCTGACACTTCTATGATGACTCTCGTAAAGATAGGTAGCTTGAACACTACAAGTTCTCATACAAATCATTTGCCTTCTAGGTATATGTTCAAATGCTACTGTCTACAACTCATATTAGGGGCCCACATGAATAGTAAATGAGTCCTTTCAGGAAAATACATTACTCCAAATTGCAGACTGACTACCAAACATTTGAGCGGCAATTTTATCCTTGTTGTCCATCGAACCGTTTTTCTGATTCACGTATCTGGTCCTAGTCAATGCACAACAATCATTCAATATGCCAATTTTTTTTAATTCTCGAAATGCTTTGGGTTTTAAACATCAAGACGGAGCATACGAAAATTCCAAATATATACACTAAAAAAAACGGTGAAATTGTATCTCCTGAGAAACCTCTGCACACCACCACCACCTAACAAGAATTGATAATTTAACTAACTGTAACTGTGTTTAATCCAGTTCTTTCAGTGCGTTAAGCCATTTCACCCCAAACTAAAAAAAAAAAAACGAAGAAAAAAATCGTTTTGCCGTAAACAGACGGTTTGGCGTTCAGCTATCTAGCGAGTAGCAACGCTGCCCAAAACAAAATTTCTTCCAGCGCGCCCTCTTTCCTGAAAAAATCTCTTACACGTTCGAAGCTCTTACTAACCTGCTTGCCTTAACTCGCTTTGCATGTATAGCGACTACAGCGGCGTGCACTCGCACGAAAAAAGGAAAGGACCTCTCTTAATACCCTTACAGAGAAGAGGAAAGCGCTACTAATTGCACCACACTGATCAATTTTATGAAGAAGAAATAATATTATTCATTATAGTTATTTTGAAATATTATTGTCATCCTGGGCGCCGTGCAAAGTTGTGCAGAAACGTTTAAAAAATTAAAAGGAACGTTTTGCAGTTTAATCACGCCTTTCTAATGGATAACGATTAGGCATTGTCTACCCTACTTTTTCCCGATCTTGAGTATTTTTTTTTATTTTTTCCTCTCTTATTCAACAATCTCGCTACAAAACCACCCGCGTGTAAGGTCTTGCGGTTAGGGTACTCGATAAATGCATAACGCGAACTTGATACGGCTCTCTGCGCTGCTTCCAAGGAGTAGCCGTCCGATCAAGCACCTCCCTCCTCCCCCTCCCCCTTTCCTCTATTCTAGCCGAAGACACCCCAGTCTGTTAATATCATGCCGGTGCTGCTGTGAATATCTCCTCTTTAACCTCGCAGAGAGTTAGATGATGCGTGTGCTTGCACGTGCTTTGGTCCGAGTGTGACTTGTTCACGGTTACAATTTGTTGTTAATGGCGTGTTGTTTTGCAGCGCATCTTTCCCCTTCTCTCTCGATTTATTCCTCTTTACCTTCTTGTACTTAGAAGCTAGCGATGTATTGCGTTTTCATTACCCTTTTTATAACGTGGACAGTCGATTTGAAGGTAAGCAGAGGTTGTGCGCCGTGTTGTAGCGCGCATTGTAACGCGTTTTCCGTTAATCAGAGTGCAGAGGGACAGTTACGTTTGAAAGGTTAAGATTTTGTAAACGTGCTCAGGCGCCCTTTCTTTTCAAGCTATGTCCCGCATTTTAACCCAAATAGCTTTATAGGTCATGTATATCTTTTTAGAGAGTACAATTACAATACTGTAATTCCGTTCAGGAAAAACAATAACAGTAGAGTACAGGAAAATTATAGTACTACATCAAGTCTATCTACTTAGTTTTATTTGGCAGTAATACGTATCTTTTCGCGTGAAAGTATAAACCAGGGGTGGCCAGGCTGACCCGACCTAAGAGCCACAAACAAAACACCCAAAACTTCCAAGAGCCGCGCGGGGGGGGGGGGGGGGGCTTTAGTCAAGAGCAATAATCGAAACTCTTAATACTTTTAATCTCTCCGAGTCAAGCGCAGTCCAACTTTACGTAAGGCAGCAGTAGCTCAAGACTGCCAAACCGAAACCTGTCCTTGGATTTAGAACGCGTTCCATTTTTCTTTCGGGGAAGTGCTCGTGTGACCGGGAGGGAGGCGGGGAGCTGGAGGGGGCGGTTGGGGAGTGGAGGGGAGGGAGCTGCCAGCCACACTTTCACACGCGAAGAGTCCGCATGCGGCTCGCGAGCCGTAGCTTGGCCACCCCTGGTATAAAAAAATGTATCTTGTTGGCCCTCGTTAAGCTGTTACATTTGTTTTTCAACTACAAAAAAATGAAAGCCGTTTACAACTTTCTGTAACGATGAATTAGAGCGCAGCTCTTGAGGAGGAGGGGAAGGCACGGGGAGGAGGGGGGGGGTCACGTGATCTGGGGGTCGCATGACCTGGGGGCTCACGTGACCTCGAGGGAGGTCACGTGGCCTAAGGGTCACTTGACTTCGGGGGTCACGTGACCTGGGGGTCACGTGAGCCGTACGGTTACGCCTACGGCGACGCCGACGCCGACGCCGCTCAAACCGGGAACGGGCGCCTAAGAGCTGCGCTCTAAAAGTGTAAACCAAAAGTTGTTGCTGTAAATTTTTTACGTGTGAAGTTCTTCACAAATCAATATCATGGAAATAATTTACGCATATGTCCTGAGCTCTTTGAAGACAAAATTATTACTGAGCGAAATAATCATAATGAGTAATTATTTTATTTGCACGAAGTAATATCAATATTAGAACGACTTGAATTAGGAGACAGAGTTTGGTTACAAAGTGGACATACACCAGTTTCGTAGGATTAACCATTGAATTCACCTGTGGTATCGAAATGCAATGGACCATAGAAGTGAGATAATTCATTTTTGTTTCTTCGGAAATAAATTATTTCAGGCGTGCCTAAGCATTAAAAAAAAAGAAGAAGAAAAAAGAAACACAAAGTTGTTTGTGGTTTGTCTCAAATCCGATATATAATCCGGACATGCGAGCCACATATTGACATGGGTGCGTATCAAGACCCTGTTTATTTTTTATATTTAAGCCTGAGGCACAGAGTTGACTAAATTGTCAAATACTTCGACAAGTTCTGCCCTTCTCGCACTGCAACGCGGTTTTACATAAACTATACGTTGAGAGCATAGTCATTATTTGGTACCGCATGCCACTAGGACTGGTTCTTTATATTTCTAAACTATATTAAACTTTAAAAAAAAAGCTTCCAGGAATTTTTGAAATTTTGTAAGTTCCTTAGGTTTTTAGGCAATTCGTCGTTCGCAGTTTTCGACTGACACTTTATTGCTAGTAATTTGTTTTCACAAAAATGCTCAACCGCAACCAACTGAGGCCCACAGGAACAATATTCCTTTAACTTGAACAGCATCTTTTCTATTCGTTCAAGCCGATTTTGAAAATAGTCCTACGGGTTTCAAGGAGGACGAAACTATGCCTAGAAATAGATCCGTGGATTTTCTATGGCTGCAAGAGATATTAAAGGGCAACTCCGCTTCATTTTTGGTTTTGAAAAAACAATGCAGTCCTCTTCAGCATCGCCTAGGAAGACCAGACGCCAAATATTACGACTCAGTTCTGTCTAAATGTTTCTTAAACGGTCCGGCAAACTTTGCAACTCGCCAAGTTGCCGAAATCGGCTGACTCGAGCGGGCGAATTCAGGCGCAACCAACAGCGCAGTCAAGGCTACGGCATGGGCGGAGCCAACATTGAGCTAAACGTCATCTCCGTGGCCCCCTTTTGCTTGTTTTTACTTCTCCGATCGAGCGAAGCGCATGACGTCAGCAACGTTGCCTCTCTGCGCTCAGCGGTGTCCACGTGATTGGCGTACGCGCCTGCGCAGTTCGCTTTTGGGAGCAGACCGGCCGCCCGCCGTGGTCCCGCCGTTACCGCTGTCTTTCGCGTCACAACCACTGTCGTCGTCTCACCGTTTGTGATTATTGTCTCTCGGAGTTTCGTCCACACTATGGACACCACGTGCGCAGACTTATGCCGCAGTTGTGCAGACGTCGAACGCCGTAGACACCAAAACGTGGCGAAGAGTGCGGTGCAGAGCAGACGACACTCGCGCCTGCCACACGCCCGCCCCCAACCCGCCCGTCGTTCGGCCGAGGATCACGTGACATCTCGTACCACGTGATGGCCATGTACTTGGCGGCCCGAGGCCAATGTTGCCGGACGGCGCCGAAGTTTCGGTTTCGATTTCCGCTCGTGTTTAAAATTAGATTTAAAAATATATATCCCATTTTTCGCGAAGCAAATAACGTAGTGTGTTTTAGTAGGGCTTTTGATTCGAAATCACTCATTATCCTGAAATCTTCGGTATTGAGCGGAGTTGCCCTTTAAGCAACCCAGTGCATTTTGTTGCCATGCAGCAACACTCACATAGCGTTGCCGCATCAAAATATGCTTTACCATAGCGCTGCTTTTTTCTCTTTTTTTCTTTCTTTCTTGCAAAGGTGCACTTCATACGCTCTCTAAACTTATGACGGACTGAGTTTGGCAGTTGTCTGCGCACGTCGGACACAAAACAACAAAAACGCTCTCCCCAGCAGTGATTCCTGTTGCAGGCAAGTTTTGTGCTGACTTAAGAATGGCGTGTCAGTTCACGCAAAACACTCTTGCAATCAGCTTGGTATTGCGCAAGTTCTATAGAGTATTCTTCGCCGCACGCCAAGAACCAATTCGTTTCATGCGACAAAACGAACACCTTAGAAACGAACAAGGAGCCAAAAACATAAACGACTCTACACTTAAGTTCGTGGAATAGAGAAGCAAGAGTATTTGACATGAGCTACACTCCATGTCTTTCAAAGCGCCGCTGGAAATGTTGCGCAAAGCTGTGTCAATTTTATAGGCCACTTAATTCGTGACACAGCGTGCGCGCTGAGACCCGACGATAAAAATGTCCGTGTTATCTATGTAAAGCATCATCTGAGCGTATACTAATTTTGTTTTGAGCAGGCGTCACATTTTCCTGCTTTTTAAAACCTTGCGAGAAAATCAAATTCCGCCCCTTTTTTGCTCTTTATATATTTTTACAGCTGGCTAGTGCGCAATGTTTATTGCATTATTTTTTATAACTTGAGAAAGTGCGACTCCTTCGATGGTTTCATATTTGCTAATGCAAGCGAGCGTATTAACGTTTCTTTTGCGGCATAATATTTATGAACTTCGGTACTCATTAAATCCTCCTTTCTGATTCCGTCTGCTGCTGTACGGTACAGCGCATGTCAAATTTTGTAATTTGCATGGACGGTCATCTGCACAGAATCTTTTTTCTTGCAATTACAACCCAGACAAAAAGCGCAGCTTTTCGTCTATATTAATAAACCGCACGTACTTCCCGGCCATGCATATTCAAGTTCCTCTTGCATCGGAATTATTAAGAACTTCTTAGAAGTAGAGGTTTGTACTTGTTAGCTATTAATTGCAAAATTTTGTCCTGGGTGTTTCAAAGTACAGCGCTGTATGGTCCAGTCGGCTTTCTTCTGAAGGAATGATTCAAAGCAACATTAAAATGAAGCAGTTCAGTATGTTTACTGGTTTAGAATTTTATTAGCTTGGCTTTTCAGAGGCAGTCCTATCTGGAACCGGATGTATAAAACGAACATTAAAGTTCATATTCCATTAACCAAAGCTTTTGCGAATTCCTATTGACTACTTCATGGTTTACAATCGGAAGGCTTTGCAATCAATAACTAGTTTATTTCGAAGAACTGTTTTGAAATGGGACCTTGTTTTATTTTCAGCAACACTCGCGTATGCTTGCTCAGCATCAACGGGTTTGTAAAATGCACGGCATTTTTCTTTTACAGTTATAGGTGTTTTTTTTTTCGAAAGTAGCGTGAACCGTTTAGGCATTATCATTAAAAGATTCAGTCAATCGATTTGCTTTTATTTCTGGACGGATATAATCATCTTCCACAAGGCTCACCGTGGGAATTATATCAAGAAATACTTTATGAATAATGAGATCACTGATCACAAGTATGATCTTGCTAAAGCGTACTTGTCAAATTAGACTAACTTGTTTATTTTTTTCCAGATATTAAAGCAGGGAGGTTAGTTTAATAATATATAAATATTATAAAAAAGAAAAAAAATACGCTTGGCGGACACTTGAGACAACAGTAGTAGGAAGGGATGTTGACAGCGAACGTTTACTGCTTGCTCTGTGTTAAATAAAATATCATTACTGATTTAAAACACAATTAGAGTCCATAAGTGCTGAGAGTTTAGGAATAAGCATTTTATAGTAAACAGTGCACTAGGCCTCTTTAGAATCACTAAAAGATGATAGCAGTTTGAGTTCGGAGATGAAAATTAGATTAAACGTGAGTAACTAAAATTAAAAGCTGGCCAATGCACGAATATTTTTTTAATGTTGCAATAGATTTTAGTGTTGATTAAGGATGGATTCACACATTGGCACCTGCTTAGGACCGTGTACCCTAAACGCTCTAGAAATTGATTACGATGAGAGGAATTATTGACGCCGTCTATTGAGTATCTGTGGAATACTTGCCATTATCGTCTGTCTTTTTCTACCATCATCTTTTTATTTTCGCTTGAAGAATGTTTGAGATTGTCATAAACTACAATTTCTCATAGATAGTATGCATATTCGATCTTGCATACACCGCAAAAAAACCTTCAGCTCTAATGAAATGCGGTCTTAGGGATATCTCATAAATGGCGTCAGCATGCCCCAGTGTTTCTCTTTATAATACTGCTGGGTGAAAGCCCAACGCTTGCACGCACGTGGAGTGTTCCGCTCTTTTACATTCCCTCCGCCTCTACAATGGAGAGCTTGCCATTCTTCCGAGAGCCGCGGTGTGTAACCCTCGATGGTGCTTGCTTTTCTGGCGCATGCGTGTGCCCAGTTATGCGGACAGCCAGCCGTGTGTTTCTTGCGCAGGGGTTGCGGTGACGTAGAGTTACGCTGGAGCTCTGATTGGCTCTGGTTGAAGGATCCTTCATTCAGAACCAATCCCAGCTCTGGCATTCTGACGTCAGCACAACTCCTGCAAGAAGCAGACCAACAATTGCGCTCCGCATAGCAGGCCAAAGAAACGACTATCTTTGCACAAACTTGGCAATAACGAGGACCTAGCTTTGACATAATCTACGGTTTTGCTCCAAAACGTTAATTAGGGCCGAAGCCTTTCTTTCTTTTCTTTTGGCGTTTCTATGGTTTTTCTCTGGTTCGTCACATGATTTCGAAACGGTCAGACGTGAGGTGAGGCAAAACATTTCATGCACAGAACCAAAGAATGAGCAGTGAAGAATATATCTTTCACTTATATGGTAAATTTAGGCCCAAAAAGTTGCGACATGACAACCCAAAATGCAGGGGTGAAGCCGTACTCTGGCACTTGTCTTCCGATTATGAGCCCAAAGATTCCAGATGACAGCCAAATACAAGCAGTGAAGCCTAACTTTAGTATTTCTTCGGCGTATTATGACCAATCGATAACTAAGCTCTGGCCAATAAAACAAGCAAACAAGTTTAGCTTTATCTTGGACGTCTTCGGTTTTTTTAAGGCTCTGAATTTCCAGAAAAGAAAGCAAACAAATTTTGCACAAACTAACCGTGCAACCTGGCTGCTTTGTCAAACAAAATTATACTGATCTTCTTCGTGATATTCTTCTTAGTACATACTTCTTATTGCATTAACACTCAAGCTAGAGCAGCCGCATATCACATCTGTTGAATAACTGTCTATGGAACTACCTATATATAGCCATAACCTGCAAATAAATTAATTTGTGTAAAACAAATGATATCTAAACACAGTATGTTTAGGACTGCTTTAATATTCGCCAGCCGACTGATTCGGCTCGTCACTATTATAAAAGTAAAAAAAGAATAGGAAAAAGAACGCGTTTTAGAAAATAGTTTTAAAAAATGAAAAGCCATTGACCCTGTAATGACGAATTAGAACGCAGCTCTTCAGGAGGAGTAGGGGGAAGGTGCGGAGAGAAGGGTATTCCCCTCTTTCCCCTCCACCTCTCCCCGCTCTCCTCCCATTTAGCGGGAAAGTTTCGCTACATTCCCCAATAAATTAAAGCAGAACGAATTCCTCGCTAAATTTCGCGGGAAAATGTTTTCGCTAAATATATAAACAAATTCACGCTAAACCTAGCGGAAAACTTTTCCGCTAAAGTTAGCGGGAATTTTTTTCCGCTAAATTTGGCGGGAAATATTTTCACAAAATTTAGCGGACAGATGTTGCCGCTCAAATTTAGCGGAACTTTCTCTATTAAATTTAGTGGGGGAATTTTCTCGCTAGACTGAGCGTGCAGTCTCCCCCATATTTAGCGGGAAAATTTTGTGCTAGTATTCGTGGAAAAGTTTTTCCGCTAAATTTAGCAGGGAATTTTTCTGTAATGTTACGAGGCAATTTTCCGCTAAATATATCGGGTAAGTTTTTCCGCTAAATGTGGCAGGAAACCCTCACCAAACACACACGTAAAGCAACGCGATTATTAAAAAAAAAGAAATCAGCAGAACCCATCCTTTGGGAATGATTATCTACGTTAATGCGAATAGCATCAAACGGTGCGGAGTTATGCGCGTTCGTCAGGTGGCCGGCACACTCTAGATACGCCAGCCCACTCTTGAGGCGATTCTAAATTTGTTGACACTTTCACAGCCCTGCACTTTGATCTCCGCAGCCCAGCAGTGCGTTTGTGTCACTTAGGAAGGCGAGCAAAGCACGCGCCATACGCACTGAAACACTCAAAATGGTACCGACCAGACTTTCTGGCGTCTCAGCTAGTCTCAACCAACGGTACTCTAAACGGTTGTTTATATCTGCACCATGGGACGCGCTTTGCAGCGCTGTCACAGCTACCGTTGCGCGCGCGTTCCATGCACGAGGAGCTCATTCCCGCTCTCGTGAGGCTGAGCACCCCGCAGCCGCTGCATCACCTTTCCCGAGCGCGGGAGAGGGTGAGCTAGCGGCGGTGCTCAGCCTCACGAGAGCGAAATGAGCCACTCGTGCATGGAACGCGCGCGCACCGGTAGCTTGTGACGGCGCTGGCAAAAGCACGTCCTGTAATGGATATAAACAACCGTTTAAGATGCGTTGAATGACTGCCTTCA
>JAZHYW010003231.1:0-102500 GCA_037355805.1 Ixodes ricinus
ATAATAAGATGTCGGCTCCCTTCCCCCTCCCCTCTCAAAGGCTGTGAGCATCTTACAGTTGTCTTTGTTTTTACTATAAAGTAACGTTAGCAGCAGGAGAAAGAAATTCCCTTGGCAATAAAGGATTACTGCAAATCTAAACAGCATGCAAAAAATAATAATAACTCGGAACTTTTTTTTCTTTCTAATAAAGCTTTTTATCTGGAAATAAAAAGGAAAACAAAGAGAAACTACTTGAAGTAGAAAAGAGTCAAAACACGAAGGACTTTCACAGACAACCGTACTCTTTCGTGAAGTTGTCTGTAAAGTCCCTCGTGTTTTTGTTCTTTTTATTCTAAGTATTGATACCATATCACAACATGCTCGCACGGTGAAACAGTACACCAGTTCAAAAGACTAAGATTATTTTATTTGTGGGTGTAAATTTGTTGCTGAGAAAGAGAACGTCTTGCCCGCTTCATTAAGCACGCACTGAATAAGTGACATTGGCCATTTTCTCGCCCTATGATTGACGGTTATGGGAGCGCATACAGTTTCCCACACTACGAAAGGTCCATTCGTTAAGGCAGTTTATCTGGCGGCGCTAAGCACGTTTTGACCAGGGGCACTTTATTTGAACATAGTGAATAGAACGGGAGTTTTATTTCCTTGCCTTGAAGCAATGTATTCGTGCATGGTCAAAGCCGATTCAGAAGTACAGTCTTCAATGGCCTCGTCAAATGGGCCTTTCATATTGGTGGAGGCTGTACCTCATCTTGGATTGTATTCAATCATGATGCCGACATCCTACTGTCGCAAGTATGGTTTCCGTGAGACCATTACTCCATTTCATTTTTCAGCGAAGCTGCATATGGCTCGTTGGTCAGGGTTTTCGTGTCCGTCGACAGAACAGAAGTCGACAGAAAACCATTGTGAGCGCCTTAGTATCGTTCGCGCGCGCCCTATCACCTACCGTGTGGTTTTGACACTTGTTTGAATAAGAAATCCACAAAACAAGCGTAAAAACCACCCGATAGATGATAAGGCGCGCCGAAAAAGGCGAAGCACGTAGCGCTCCCCGCATGCGTCTCTCGGTAAAGATTGCGGTCGCATAAGCTGCCGCGGCAACGACAGGGTACGAAGTCTTTCATATATAAAAAAGTTTTGGTACAGTGCATTCACTTGTCTTTCGTCAAAGACCTTTTGCTGTTTACAAACATGAACTGCCGCTAGCGTCCCAAGCAACTTCTGGTCGCCCCGTCTTTGCGAGCCTGTTGAGTTTGCTTATGTCACCAGTGCAAAAAAGCACAAATGCTACACGGACAACAAAGTTGGAGAGTTAACGAGGGCCTTCGACTGCAGGACATTACATCTTGGAGGAGCAAGTTGGTTTACAAGAATACTCGAAACGTTTTAACTGATCTCGCACTCCTTCGTTCGTTCGGCGTTCACCTGAAGAATTTGTGTTTAAACGCTTCATCTACATTTCAAGCAGCGGTGTTAAGGTGGTCTTTGTTCATTCTTTTTATAAACCGGAAGTTCTCTGGGACGTCAAAGACTGGAGCACCACCTAGTGGCGTTTGCCATAAAAGGGTCTATAGTGCAGTGGGCAGTCGTTGCAGGTGATACCACAGCTTCACTGCCCAACTACCTTCACAGCGTGGATTGGAGCTCCAACTTTTAAATCCGCTTACCATGGGACCAACTTCCTTTTAATGAACGTTTTCTCTAATCGCCGTAACAGGCTGTCATTTTAAAGATTAGTTTTAATTTCGGGATTATCTTTTTCAGGTCTCGAAACACGCTTTTAGGCTGGATACGCTCTTAAAATATTGAAATCCACGAACAGCACAAGAAACAGAGAGTGCGGGCTGTCGCTCTCGTCTCGGCTTTTTGCGCTGTTCAGCAAGTTCGAGCCTCTTATAGTAAGCTAGACCCTGCTGCCTATCTCTGTGTAAAGAGATTATCATTTTCTCACGTTATACAGCAACACACTTATTGAGCTTTGAGGATTCCCTTCCGGTTTACTGACGCTATTTTTTTTATATATTTAGACGTTCGTGTTTGATCTTAAAAAAAAAACTTGCATTTCTGTGGTTTTTTTTTTTGCACGAACATTTTTATATTTGTGCTATGAATTAAAGACTTTTGCTTGTTCCCGGCATAGTCGTAATCTGTGATTTATCAAATCGAAATACAAAAAGAAATACTAAATTCTCCTATATTATTACAAAACGACTTTCAGGCATTATATATTGTACAAGAATAAATAAATACATAAGGTATAATTGTAATCAAGGCAAATGAGAAGCTGTATGAAACAAATCAATCACTACATAGATATCAAAAACCGTTAAGTATCAATCCCGAACTTAAAAAGAGCAAAATCAAATTGTTGTGTATATGTTTATACAGCCGGAAGTTACTCTGCCTCAGTGGGCGTCTGGTGTCTCAGCTGTAGATGAGCAATTTAGCCAGTGCGGTACAACCGCTAACCTGGGGTCTTTAACGTGCACCACGCAGTAGTGAGACACGACCGCACGCCGTTACGATGCCCATCCAGATCGAAACGGGCAGGGCGAGGATTGAGCCCAGGATCCTGGGTGCTGCAGTATCGCCAATGACACCGACTAAAACATAAACGTTATCACACTGTTAAAACATCGTAAAGCGATGCGCATTGCGGTGTACTGCGACAGGCTGGCAAATCGAATTTTATAATGCATTTCAAAGCCGTCATTTGTTACTATTCCCATAAATGCATCTTGATCCACGTTCCAAATTAAATGCTACGCTCTCTAACAACTCCACATTTCATCAAACGTTACAACAAAATCACCGAAAACGCAATTCCGTTAATACTCTATCTCACGCAAACCACCAATAACCGCCTCCCCCCCCCCCTCCCCAAAAGTCGAGTATCGCCAACTTCACCTGACTGGAGGATCTTCCGTAGGAAGCCCTTAGTGATGAGTTTTCGAGAGCAATAACGTGTCCCTAATAGGTTTCAAATCCGGCAATTCATCACGCTACACTTTCTGGCGGTTCCCACCTAGTTAATCTCCTTAATCCAACACGCTGGAACGCCAACCCGAAACACACACACAAATGCGCGCGCGCGCGCGCACGCTCACATACGCGCACGCAAGCAGCACACACACACACACACACAAACGCCACACAAAGAGCGAGGATATATAGACACATACACACCGCCTTAACGAGAAGGTCCCGGCTGGGACGCAGTGGTTCCAATTAATTCGCGCAGTGAGTGTACTCGTCCGCCTACCTGCGAGCCAGCGACTCTCAATCACGCTGGAGGGGCAATAGCCCAAGGGCAGGGATCCATATATATATATTTAAAAAAAAAGAAGAGATAAAAGGGACTTTGGACCGGCAGTCGCTCTGGCGTATAGACACAGAGGATTCTCGCGGAAACGAACTTATGCAACGAGCCATAGTGAACGAAGGTTGTGTGTGTGCGTGCATGCGTGCGCGTGTGTGTGTGTGTGTGGGGGGGGGGGGGCTGAAAGAGATACGGAAATATGCCGCGAAAGCTGTGACTTAGGGAGACACTCGGCCTGCCCCTCGTGCAGTGTGTGGTGATTGAAAATGACAAAAAAAATGAAGAAAAATAAGAAAGGTTGGGTTTCGAGTAAGCGGTAATGTTGGTGCCATTGGGGAAGCGTTCATGATACGGATGCGTTTTGAGAATTGGTCGAATAGAAAAGAGTGCTCGAGATTATAATTTCGGCGATTCGGAGACAAGTTTCCTGACTAGGCGTCCATACGTCCTGCAGATATCTAGTCTCTCGAAAGGCGTGAATTTTTTTTTATACACCCTTATTATTGATGGTTTTGAAATTAAGAAGTCACGCTATCTCTATCTTAATTTCACGACGAGTATGAGTTGTTTTACAGAATATAAATATCATAACCACTGCTCCAATTTTTGTTTTCTTTTTAAGAAAGTTGCTGATGGTTTGCACAAATTGCCTTTATTGATGTTGCGAATACCGTATCGGCCGTATCACTTATATAATGGGTTCTTCATGATCTGAAACGGCGTCCCAGTCCCATTTCGCTTTTGTGAGTGGTTGCTCGTAGTTTCTTTCGCTCTATCACTGCGCGGCATTTGATGTATTTTTCAGCACATATCTCGAGGGTGAACTTAGTCAGCGTCAGCGTACACGCTATGGAATTCATGTCTTAGCATGGGCGGGTCCTCTTGGCGTGCACATAGAAGTTTACGTGACGGCCCCTCATCGAGATTGTTCCTTTTTATCGATGATATTATGATTTCCTGATTTAATTGACCATTCTTTCCCCTTGCATTATTTCGATTTGCCTCGGTTAGTTCACGCGAGATTCGATTCAGGTTTCTTTAACAGCCGCGTTTACAATGCCAATACATCGTCCTCTAAGGACAGTCTCCAGACAATCTGAGGCAGGCGTCTTCCTTGAATGACTGTCCTCTCACACTGGTCATACAACAAAAACTGTCCGACGTTCGAAACATATACACACGTATCAAGCAAACGTACTTGGAACGTGGTATTGAAGCGTGCCCGCAGATAAAGATGTCTTCATGGCAGCAGCGAGCACACTTTGTTTTTCGTACGATGAATGGGCAGTGGGACTGCAGCTCGACGCGCTTGAATGCCTTTCATATTCTACTACTTAGCTCGATTGGTCGCATTAACGTATATTTTAGATTGGGCGTTTGATTTATTTATTTTTTAGCTAAAAGCGCGGTCGTATGACGCCTTTCAAGTGTTGATGGTAATGTGTCTGTGTATGATACAAAAACAAAATTTGTCTATACGACGCAACATCCCCCGCTTAACGTACTTGAATTGATCATGTCGACATTTCCATATATTAAAACTAGCTTTAATGACAAAGTAAAAATCGCTGCGTTGATTTAAAGACACCTTGAACGCGCGTTATTGTCGCAGACGACGAGATAACCCATGCAAGTGACTCTCGGTAGCCTTGTCGTCAACGGTGGTTCCCTGACTTCGGCTTCACTTTTCCTTAAAAAAAGTATGCGACTCTCATAAAAAAGAAATTTTGGGCATTATCTTGATACTAGAATTTGATTATAGGCAAGGAAACTTATTTTTAGGACTTGCCAGAGTTTGCAGTTGGGTGGGAAAAATGGAAGACCGTATTCCACAAACATCAGAACACACTGACGTATTAACATTCCATCTTTCATATTAACTAAGTCCATTCAAGCAATTAAGCAAGCCAGAGGTCAATGTTCCTCTGACCTATCAGTCAATCAAAGAATAACCTGAACCAATGCTCAATTAATTCTTTTTCCTATTACCTTGATTTTAAAAGGCCACTCCGCTTCTTTTTTGACCAGTGCTCTTTTCAGTATTATCTAGGAAGACCACACCTCAAATATTATGGCCTAGTTCTGCCTAAATGTTTCTTAAACGGTCCGACAAACTTCGTAACACGCCAAGTTACCGAAATCGGCTGCCTTTAGCGGGCGAATTGAGCCGCAACCAACAGCGCAGTCAGGGCTGATGGCGTTGGCGTAGCCAACATTGAGCTAAACGTCATCACCATTTCCCCTTTTTGTTTATTTTCACTTCTCCAGGAAAGTTTTACGGTTGACGTCAGCAACGTTTCCTCTCGGCGCTCAGCGGTGTCCACGTGATTGGCGTAACGCGCCTGCGCAGCGCGCTTCTTGAAGCCGTTCGGCCGCCCCGACCGCCGTCGTCGCCTCGCCGTTTGTGATTATTCTCTGTCGAAGTTTCGTTCACACTACGTGCGCAGGCTGATATTGTGCGGACGTCGTAGAATACTGTAGACACCGAAGCGTGGTGAGGAGTGCGGAGCAGACGACACTTGCGCCTGGCACACGCCCGCGGCAACGGTGGGCCGCCCGTCGTTGCGTAGGGGATCACGTGACATCTCGTACCACGTGATGGCCATGTTTTTAGCGGCCCAAGGTCAATGTTGCCGGACGGAGACGAAGTTTCGGTTTCGATTTCTGCTCACGTTTAAAATAAAATTTAACATTATATGTCCCATTTTTTCCAAAGCAAATGACGTAGTGCCTTTTATTAGTGCTTTTTAATGTGAAATCACTCATTATCCAAATATTTTCGTAATTCAGCGGTGTTTCTCTTTAACTATATGTAAAGTCACATACGCTTTTTCTATTTATGTATGAATAATCACAAAAGTCGTACTACGACTGAGGGACCTAGCTGGGGTTGTAAGATCTTCAGAAAATGTAGAAGTTCTTTATTTAGGTTTTGCTATTGGAAGCACGCACCAAAAATGGTGCGCTATTGACTCGGAAGCAAGCAATAGCCAGCGGAAAGTAGCTGGAATGCTAGGCGTTAATAATAAGTATTTTATTTCATAATAAATCAACACAAAAAAAGTTCCAGGGCTTATAAAACTATACCTCTGCACCAATTATGCTATCGCTGCCTTTAGGAAATGCCAGAAAACTAGGCCTAATAATAGAAGAAAAATTTTTTTCGCTATTTGTTTTTAAGCTATGAAATTCTTCGTAAAGGAAGCACCTGCATCAAAAACCTTGTTGCAGGTAAAAACAAAAATAAATCAGGACGAGCTTTTCTTGCGAAACCGTCTGCTCTTTCCATTTTAGCTGATCGTTAAGAGGTGGCGAGACAGGAAAAGAGTTCACTCAACTTTACGGTAACGAAAGAGGGACATGGAAGACAGACGACACGGGCTTTTTTGGCTTGCAAGTCGAAAGCCTGTATCGTGTGTTTGTCTTCCATGTCCCTCTTTCGTTATCGTAAATTAGACACCAACACGCTCAGCCATCTTCATCACTCAACTTCTCTTCTGCGTCCGCTCTGCTAAAGTTGGAGGAGTAGAGGAGTTTGTGGGAGGAGTTTGTCGTATTTTTCTTAACCCCATATCACGAGACGTGACGTCAGGTCAGCTTACGTTATGATGTGACGTGACAACACGACTTTAACCCATAACCGCACGTGAAGTTTCACGTCATCTAAACACACTTAGACGACCGCTCATTAAATACTGCATTCCAAGCATTGTGGGAGATGAAAGTCGCTGCCAATCTTTTTTCTGCTGCTCCCTCTTTTCTTTGTTGTGCCACTGCTCCATTCTTCTTTTTCTTTGTGTTTTGTTTGTTGTTTTTATTATTGTTGCAGATATCGATGCCTAGAGCGTTGATTGAGGAGTAGCGGAATTAACGCAACTCTAGTTCGCCCCCAAGGAAATGCAAGCTAAAAAAGGCGGCCGACTGTTTCTATGAAAATGAAATGCCGGCAGCCTTTAAGACAACAGGCGGCACTTGCGGACAAAGTTCGGGTACACACGCATTAACATGAACGTTGGCTTTCTTCGCTTTTTAATTCCCCGCGTAGCTGGGTCAGAAGCGCTGCACGCGGAAACACGCATACACAAAGTCCGCGCGCCCGAGCAATCCTTCATTGTCAACGCTTTTGTTCTTCGATACTTTCATTTCTGCGTTTGTTTTCGTATCTCGGAGAAGACAGAAACATTGCTTCTGCTCCCGAACTGTCCCATAATGTCCTCGTTTGTCCAGCCCTGTGTTACTCGACATTTTCATTTGGCTCATGTTTTGGTTTGCTCATCCGAAATTTCACTCGCTTGACGGATTATGTGCGCCTTTTAAATTCGCGCCGCTTAGGATATTTCCGTCGTCTTGTACCCACCCCTGAATCTAAGGTATGTTGTGGTAGCTGCTTGTAATTACCCAGTTTGCGTTTATTGAAATCCTGACATTTAGTTAGCATAGGCTTCTACCACAACATTTCCTCCGGTTGAAAGCTGGCGCAAGGACGAAGGAGGACATCAAATATTAACCAAAAGACAGTGAGTGTGCGGACGAGTTTCTGGGTCTTTTCCTTCGACTTGGAAGCATTTAAGGCGAAAGCATTAACTGTCCCATGGAGCGGAGCCGGTGGCGCCAGTAACCGCGCAAAACATGCGCGCAAATCATGCAAGAAATTTCCAGGAACCGGTGGCGTCTGCAACCGCTGTAGTAACATCGCGAAACGTCAAAGAAATTCCAGCGAATCGGCTCCTAGATAGCTTTTGGCTGGGACACGTCGTAGTTCCAAGGAACGCCACCCCACAGAAAAGGCCTCTTCCTGGCGCTCCGGCCCGCACGCCAGGAAGCTAGCGCGCTCGGCCGTCGCACTCGTGTCAGTCGACGCCGGAAGGGGGTGGTTGCGGTTGCTTCTGCTCTTCTCGGCGCCGAGGAACATCGCGGCGCCTGAGGCATCTATATCGTCGGCGGCCGCAACCTTGTCAGTAGCGAAACGTGACAGTTCACGCCAGTACACCGCAGACGAACTAAGGGAGCGGAAGAACGACATTCATGCTTTCGCACTCACAACTCATAAGAAGTGCCTATAGGTGTCCTCGGATTTTTTTGTTTGTTTTCTTCGCACCACGTTTTTTAGTTTCTCACAATAAGATAAACATCAAATGTGTGGATATACAGAGGGAAAGAAAGATAATCTGAAGATGTGTGTGGAGTTTGCTTTATCAGACTGCGTGATTCAACATGTCGTCTTGAGTCGGGCTTCCGTCAGGAGTGGTTACAAAAAAAAAAAACTCTAGAAACATAGGATCCCCGGGCTCTGTAACTCGCCCCATGACGTTATTTGACGAGGACAGGACTGAAGCCCAGAGAAAATAATCATCGTCGTTCTAAGGTATCCTTACCAAGACCTCAAGCCACGCCCACACTAGCTAAGACATCATAGAAACGACAGTCTTCATACACTGCCTGAGGCCTGTTGCTTCCTTGTTATGGCGGTCCTGTTGCATCCGTCGTACAAAAAAAAAAAAAAAAAAACTCTGCAGATATGTTTAAAGCAGACACATACACGGACCAAGCTTGCTTCGGACTTCTTTGACGCGTGTTTCCAGACAGTTTTGTGATCGTATCTTCAGGGGACTCCGTGTCTTTTGCATGATGTTTGAGGAGTGTGTCTGCGGTTTTAGACTTCTATTACTACGCGCTCTGGTATGCTGGTATGCGGTTCATCGGATGTTCCATGTTTTTGCAGTGCATTCAAAGAAGACCGAAAAGAGGCGCTGCAGGTCCCTGAATTGTTTCTTCCTTCGAGATGTATACTTGCCGGGGCATTTATTTTTCATTATTTACTTTGCGTGTATACCTAGAGAGTATTTATTACAGCAACGTAAGTTTATGAGAGAGCTCGTTGCAATTTCCTGTATGTAATATCGCAACAACTAAACCTTACTCTTTCGTCACAAAAAGAAAATTGAGAACGACATTTGTTTTATGACATTTTACCCATCATCGGAGGATAAAAGCTGATTTAGCTTCTAAAGCGTTAATAGCCAAATTACATGCCATTCAAATGACTGACTTGGAGCGTGCTCCTGTTGACTCCAGTATTTTACCGGAGTCTATATACAGGGTGTTTCACGAAAGGTGGACAAATTCGATATTGCGAAAACTACGCGTCGCAAAAAAAAAAGCCTTGTGTCGTTTTGGTCCTGGGCCAGGGGCCTATTTAGGAAAATTATTGAAGTCCGGGATAATTAGACTGTTAATTATTTTTGCGTAATTAACTTTCTTAATATTGTGTTTAAGGGCATGGTTTCAATTAGAAAATTGCTCAGCATCATCAAAAAACACTAAATCAACAAATTGCAGAACGATAGAAGGCACGCGCAGCATTTTACGGCGTTCTGAAAAACCGCACAAATTTGACGCGTTTTTAAGTTTCGGTTTGCTATCGGAGCGCATCTCGACCCCGACAGCACCGCGCCCCGTGGAGAAATAGTGCAAGCAACCTCTGCTGCGCTGTCATCGCGCGACGCAGCAGAGGTTGGTTGCACTATTTCTCCACGGGGGCGCGGTGCCGTCGGGGTCGGAGATGCGCTCCGATAGCAAACCGAAACTTCAAAACGCGTCGAATTTGTGCGGTTTTTCAGAACGCCGTAAAATGCTTCGCGTGCCTTCTATCGTTCTGCAATTTGTTGATTTAGTGTTTTTCGATGATGCTGAGCAATTTTCTAATTGAAACCATGCCCTTAAACTCAACATTTAAAAATTAATTACGCAAAAATAATTAACAACTTAATTATCCCGCACTTTTATAATTCTCCTCGTGGGCCCCTGGCCCAACAAAACGACACAAGACGTTTTGTTGTTGCGACGCGTTGTTTTCGCAATATCGAATTTGTCCGCTCGTGAAACACCCGTATATATATATATATATATATATATATATATATATATATATATATATATATATATGCATATATAGACTCCGGTAAAATACTTGAGTCAACAGGAGCACGCTCCAAGTCAGTCATTTGAATGACTCACTATATGTGTATATATATATATATATATATATATATATATATATATATATATATATATATATATATATATATATATATAGATAGATAGATAGATAGATAGATAGATAGATAGATAGATAGATAGAAAGAGAGAGAGAGAGAGAGATGCACGTTAACGGTGGAAAACAAACCAGGGGGCTTTTATTCGATGTTTCGACCTGGGGCAGGTCGATATATTTATGTATATATATACATATATATATATCGTATACAATAAGCAGCCTTTACTGTATATTGCCTTACTATCATAATATTATGCGTGTGCGTGCGTGTGTTTTTTTTTTTTTGTTAGTTTTTGAGGGTCGTACTTGCTTTAAAGCTTCTGCGCTGCGGGTCTTTTTTGTAAATAAATAAATAAGTAAACGTTTTTTGTTTTATTTATTTACGATCGAGAGGAGTTTTCTGTGTGCACCTTGCAATCCTAATTGTTGGAAATCGGAACTGTATGAATCTCGGGCAACATAAAAAATTGTTCGAGTCGTCTTGTTAGCAGGCAAAAGAAGAAAAAAAAAGAGCCATATTTGCTAGTCTTACAAGTGCATAACACGATTCGAAATCTTGACGTTCAAATATCCATTTGTCTTAACTTCAAGGAACTTACGAGGATAAAAATCCAAAAAGGGATAGCATTATGATTTGGATGATGAAATGAATACCACTGCTGTATTAGTTATAGAGAAAGAAGGGATGAAGGCAGTTTTGTTGCGTATTGTATTACATCACGGTTGCGAATCGTCACTGAAAAAACGCAAGCGGGAATCTCAGAGAGTTTCTATCAATCTAGCAGCTCCACGAACCTTACTAATACGCTCGTTTGACAAATTATTACTGGTAAATTGTGCCTTGTTAGTTCTGCTTCCCAAATTTTAGTTAAGTAGGGCGGTCACTCCAATGAACTGCTAATGGCTGTTCCCCATCAAATTTGTGTGGTATCCAACGAAAAGGACTATTTGGCCTTACAAGCGCTCTCAAGCCACGTTTCGAAAAGTGCGCCACAACTACGAAGAGTGTAGATGGTTGAGCGTGTTGGTCCTAATTCACAATAAGGAAAGAGGGACATTGTCTTGTCTGTATGTCTTTAATGTCCCTCTTTCCTTATCGTAAATTCTAAGAGTCATTCGGTAATTTTTGGGGCATAAAAATATAGTCGCAAAAAATTATATTTAAATGCTTCCTCAACAGCACCATAAAACGTATGGAATTAATCTAAACTCTATAGAAGACGCACAAGGCAGGTAAAGACAGTTTCTCTAACTGGCAAAAATATCAGGCGGAAATAGTTTATAGTAAATAGACAACGGCGACGTTGTCCCGTAACTCTATACCTCACATCTGTCAGAGTGTAGGCAGTTCTCTGTACTTCATCGGTAAAACACATATATATATATATATATATATATATATATATATATATATATATATATATATATATATATATATATATATATTATAATCTGAACTAAAATAAAAATGCAGCACTGGCGAAAGTACAAATGGAAGAAGAGGCGTGAAGTGAGATGTCAAGAACTGGTCAAGCTTGATCGCCTCACCAAAAAAAGAAAAGAGAAAAAGGCACACATACGGACAAGCGAGGGGGATGTAGGGCGAGGGAGGTCTGTCATCGCTGCGACGTTCGGTCCTGTTTGCTCGACCCCAAGTGCCGGAGCTCTGACCGGGGATCGCGTCAGTCCCAGCGCAATTTGTAACGCCGTGTCTTCGTTTTGTTTTGTTTTTTCTTTCTTTATCCTAACTCTTCTTGAACCCTATAGCCTTTGGACCTCGAAGAAAAAGGACGGGCAGGGGTCCTTGTCGGTTCCTGCCCCCTGTCTCAGCCTTTACCACCCTGGCGATTCTTCCTCGTCGCTTGCTCATAACTGCCAAGATGGAATGGCGGCAGGGCGCGCTATCCGAGACACACAAAACAACGCCAGTCGCGAATGAAGACACATACGAAAAGGAAAGCAAGAAAAAACAAAAAAAAAACCCTGGCGCTGGCAAAAAAAAAGCGTTTTTTGTTTTGTGGGTGTGTGCTCTCTTCTTTTTTTTTCTTGCCGATCCGTTCTCTGGCTCTCTGGTGTAGTCCGGCAGGTGGAGACGAATTCTCCGCACTCGTGTACCGCCCGAGATCGATCACAAAACAAAACAAAAACAAAATACGGCACTCCGGCCTCTTTCTTGCAGTCCACTGGGTCTTGCTCGAGTTGTTGTGAAGGAACAAAGCCCTCAACCGTAGGAATTCTGAGAGTTGTTGTCCTTCTATTTCTGCCGCGGGACTACGGCGCGTTTCCGGTGCAAGAAACCGCGTCTGGCCAGGTGTTTCTTTCTGAGCTTACGGGAGGGGAGACGTGGTTCCTTCTACCTGCCTTTTCGTCTCTGTTGCGAGGCTAACGCGCTTGCGTCCGAAAGGAGTGACAACAGCCTGTGGAAGACGCGTGATATGTGGGTTTTGCTTCGCTCATCTTCAAGCTAAGCGTGGATTATCAGTAAATCGATCCGATAGCGATAATCCGATAGCCCGCCGATACCATTCTTTGTGCATGCATCGTGTACAGCGTGGAAGTTCCTTCGCTCCTTGTGCACCTCGTGGGTTTGTTTACCCTCCAAACGCGTTCACGTGCTTTTGTTTACCCCTGACCAGAGCCGTATATGTCGAGAGTTTGGCCATTCGTTAGGAAGTATAGGGAGACAAATGAGGAGGCGCCATTGGCCGAAAGCGGGCTGGGCGTGCTCCAGGGCGTCTTCAGAAATTCGAATGTGACCAACCAGAAGCCGGAAATACATACCTAGTGGTGGTCGCGAGAAGCAAACTTAGTAAGTGCATCGGAGTAACTCTCGGGGACTGAAAATATGGTGCCCGTGATGTTTCAATCACGGTCATCCAAAATGATGGTGGAAGAGTGCGACTAGCGGAACGATCGACATACTCCGTACGCCAAGCGCCGAGGGCCGGGAATCTGCCGTCCGAGCGGTCACACTCATGTCCGAGCAAAACAGAGTTCGAGTGGCGCATTCGTTTCTTACATCTTTTCTGCATGATCATCATCGAAACATCACGTGCACCCTATTTTCAACCACGAAGGGTTACTCCACTTTACTCTTACGTGCCTGTTGAAACCATATGCGGACATATACCTTTGATTAAAACAGTTTCTCGCTACCACCGCTAGAGGGATTCTTTTAGGCTTCTGGTTGGCCAAGAGAGCATACAAGTTTTACTTTCTGCAACTGGTGCACGCCCTGGCTTTGCCCGCGCCTCCCATTGACCAAACTCTCTGTATACACGGCTCTGCCCCTGACCTCAACTATTGACGGCGCGCGCTTTGCTGTCTCGTCATCGAGCGTCCGCTTCGCGTTCTCCATGTCCCTCTTTGATTGGCGTGCTCCGCCTTGCGACACTTTTGGAAACACTTTCTCGCCGTATAGCTTATCGAATCCTGTTATCAGATCCAAAACACGACCTACCGTACTCTGCGGACCACGGTCCGCAGACCGTATATGTTTGAAAGTTAAAACTTTACGCGGTGCGCGCCATCTACAAATGCGGATTTAATAGGATTTTTTTTTTTAAATTTTTGTTTGCGACGAGTTCTGACAACTTTTGTGAATGAAACAATATGTTAGTGATGATTCACGAATGATGCAACTTGCTTTGTGAACTAAGAAAGCAGACATTTGTCGAGGTGTGCTGTGTATAAGAAGATGTTCGTGTCTAAGCACCAGGTCTTGTCGACTATGCACGGCGCGCTGACTATGCACCAGGAGCTCATTTTCTAAGCGAAAAGTTTTATATTTGGCCCCATATTTGCTCTTGCGGAATATATACCAAATTCAAACTATAGTCCTGAAAATAAACAAAAAAAGCGGTACTAAAATTTTTTAATGTGAATAGCATTCTTTGGATACTTCACGCACTTTTCGTCTATGTATCTATCTATCTATCTATCTATCTATCTGGCTATCTAACCTCTTACGCCGCGGGTCGATAAATAAATAAAAAAGACCGGCGCCGGCGGGATTCGAACCGTTGACCCTTTGATCAGCAGGCAGACGCGCTAACCACAGAGCTATGAAGGCAGTCATTCAACGCACTCTAAACACCTGTTTATATCTTTACCATAGCGCGCGCGTTCCATGCACGAGGGCTCATTCCGCTCTCGTGAGGCTTAGCACGGCCCCTAGCTCACCCTCTCCCGCGCTCGGGAGAGGGTGATGTAGCAGCCGTGCTCAGCCTCACGAGAGGCGGAATGAGCCCTCGTGCATGGAACGCGCGCGCACCAGCAGCTGTGACAGCGCTGTAAAGCGCGTCCTATGGTAAAGATATAAACAACCGTTTAGAGTACCGTTGGTTGAGACTAGCTGAGACGCCAGAAAGTCTGGTCGGTACCATTTTGAGTGTTTGTGCGTATGGCGCGTGCTTTGCTCGCCTTCCTAAGTGACACAAACGCACGTGCTGGGCTGCGGAGATCGTGCGCAGGGCTGTGAAAGTGTCAGCAAATTTAGAATCGCCTCAAGAGTGGGCTGGCGTATCTAGAGTGTGCCGGCCACCTGACGAACGCGCATAACTCCGCACCGTTTGATGCTATTCGCATTAACGTAGATAATCATTCCCAAAGGATGGAGTTCTGCTGATTTGTGTTGACGTCTCGAGCGTCGTAGTGTCGATCATACCACGAGTCATCGGGCAGTCTTTCTTAAGATGCAAAATTAGGGGAGATATACTAACCGATGACTTTAGTAACGCAGGATGTGACGAATTAGGAGTATTTTATTATCGCTTCAAAGCCAATTAAAATGCGGAATTAGCCAAACAGTACGCCGAAAACGAATAAGATATCAAGATCTTTAAACGTAATACACAGCACACCCTCAATTTTTTTTTTTTTTTTTTAGGTGGCAAGTGGTTAACATTTATTAGTCTTGAATGTTGGCTTCGAAAAGTGACTTGATATATTTTTATTCGAAACTGCTCAGTGGCGATAATCTTTCAACTTTCGCTGTTCGAAGCTAGCGTAACGCCCATGAAAGTCTTGAAGGACCACGCCAAGCCCGCGGTATTCAAAAATCGTCGCAAGCGTCCCGAGCGCTATTTGTCACCGCCGATAACGCGCAGGACGATTTCCGTTCTGGCACGCTCCCCACAGATTACGCGAGCGTAGAAAACAATCTTCATCATAGCCGATAACACCCTGATAGACACATAATTCAGAATTTCAATATACAGCACGTGGAGACTCCTTTGTACACTGCTTTACACACTTGCCAGATTACAGCCGCCATTGCTGACCTTCTCTTGTCTTGCCGAGATGCCGGGCCACCGAAGCTAGAGTTGACGAGCCTCCACGAAGGTCAATGATGTGGAAAAGGACGCAGTAGAATCTAAAAAGGCAATAACCTTTTTGGTGAAGTGAAGTAAACGAAGTAAGAGGAAACCAAGACTGAAAGTCGAATATGGCAGCGCGCATGCACAGCCGCTGTAAAGCGTCCATATTGCGGCGAGAAGTTTAGGTATCGCCGCCTGGTGGACTTTTTTCTACAACGGTGAGATACTTCAACTTCTTCTGCTGGTGCAAGCACGTGCAATTCAATCTTCTATGCCATCGTTACAAGAACCGACTTAGTTTCGCAACTTCCTATTCCACGCCATGACGGAAGTGGCGCACTGGCGGTCGCAAGAACTAACGGCGCTGCAGTCGAGTCTTGCGCCCTCCGTCCCACGCGTCGTCTGCTGCAGCATAAAGGACGGCTCGGTGCGCCCTCTATAATTCAATTTTCACGCTCGCTGCTCCGCTCTGCAGCGAAATGCTGCATGATCAGTTATTGACCCTCTTCGATTCAACTTCATAAACAATCAATTAACATGTGCATGATTATAAAGCTTAATTCCTTTTGGGGCACATGCGCTCGCCCCTGCCTGTGGCCCGTGACGAGTTCCGTTGCTTCAATCTGGTCCGTGCGGTTTTTATGAATATAGTCTTCGTGCGTGTCTACCGTTGTGTCAGTTTCTTTTTTGTTTTGATGCCTATTGGTTCCGAGAAGGTTTGCTGGCAGGTGCTCCCGCGTGAGTTACATTTCAACTTTCTGCCGGCCACGTAGACCTTCAGTGTACCCACTTCTCGTGCAAATGATATAAAACGCAATCGATGTGCGGCCAAGTTATACGAAAACGGCCACAAGTTTTTTCAAGGTGCTCGTCTAACACTTATTGCATAATCGGAGGTCACATTCCATGAAAAATGTGGTTTTCTAAAACGGCTCTTATCTCAATGTTATGCCAGGTGTTAAAAGATTCCGTGCAGAGGTGAGCATCGCCTGAATAGCGCGCCGTGTGATGCAGTAAATTAAAATATGATTAGTAGCTTGGCGTTATCTACCTCTATACTCCGTTCACCCCTACGTTGAGACTGCAGCCAAGGCTACAGGCTCGGAAGCTAGCCCGCTCTCCTGGCATTGAGGCATTCATTTCTGCCGCAAGCGCTCGCTACTGCGGAAGAACGCTTCAAATCAGAGACCTTGAGCTCTCGTGCTTGTGGCGTTAGTTGCAGTTTCAGCTTAAGCGTGAGCGGAGAATAGGGCAACAGTTCCTCACCTTAGAGCGAAGTGTAATTAATAAAATCGAGTTCTCACGTTAGGCTTTATGCTGCACACAAATAAAACAGGCAATGAACGAACCAAACACACGCCTTTTTTTTTTTATTGACAAACGTTAAGCTCGTACATTTCTCCAACGTTTACACTATGGGAACACGTCTTATACGGTCTCCAATCTGCACGGTGTGAGGAACTGTGTACAAGTATTAAAGCGCCATTTTTGCTTGCATTCCCAATCTTTACAGCAGAGTTCCAGTTCACTTTTTTTCTTTTTTGCAAAGTAAGTACATTTTTAAAGGATCTAGAAGTTTACTACCTGGCTGTCACTTCCTGTTGATGAGTGGCACAACCTAAAGAAGGCAATGGTGACGCCTCAAGCTTTTCCAACACACATCAAAAAATCGTTTCATTTTATGGCATGTGTTGCCAAAGTGTGTTGTGTTTTTTGTGTTGTGATTTTGGCCATGTGTTGCCCTTCGACGGCGAAGACGACATCTTCGTCTTCGAAGTGCACTTCTAAACTTTACAATTTGCTGTAAGTTTCTTGTCTTTTCTGTGCAAGGCTTGATCCCAACCTTTGTAGTCAGTAGGGTCTTTCGGTGGCCCACAAGAAATGGCGGTGAGCTGAGGCATCGTTGCAGTACCCGCTCTTGCACCCCGGCGCAAAACAGGTCGGCATGGCACGCCTATCCAAGTAGAAACTAGGCTTCACAGAACATATAATGCAGAAAGCTCGCAAAGACGAAATGAAATTCGAAGACAGCGCAAAACAAGCAAACGAAGCGAGTACAAGGGAAGCGAATCAAGCGTCCATCGAACACTCAGCAAAGCGGCTCGAGGAGCCGGAACCTACTACTCGACTGCTAGCGACACTAGTTCTCGCGGCCGCCGCTGGAGCCGACGTTTCAGTAGCAGCTTTGAAACTGAAGCCAGTTCTAGTATTGTTGTTCGATGCGCTTTGAAAATAAAAGCATAATCGCGGGGTTAGCACGTTCACTACCCATAGTGAGGCACAGCTTTTTTATAGTAAGGAAAACGACAGCGCCCCTCGCGGGCTTCCCACAGCGCGAATAGACGTGGTTTAACTAGGAGAACACGGGAGACGATATAGCGAGCCGTTGCAGTGCCGTAGTGCGTGAAGATGTCTTTCAATGTATACATACTCTCGTGCAAGCAACGGATATTAGCCGGATAGTCTTTCGTGCCTTTGCTTGTGGTAATGCTGCGCTCAGTTTGTGAGATGGAGCATAGAAGCAAAAGGCAAAACTGGGAAAAACATACCATCGGGTTTCGAATGCAAATGCGAACATTGACGGAACTTCGAGCGGGTCCATATCATATGAGCGAATGACATTTTAGCGAACAGCGACGTTTGAGCGAATCGACGTCTTTAGCGAATAACGGGGGCGCGCGTTAACCCACCCGCCGCGCTGCGCTTACGCCGCTTCGCGGCGACAGTCTGCGGCGGCTCATTACAAAAATGTGAGACCCATTTGGCCGCACCCGGAAACGCCGCTTCGCGGCGTCCAACTATTCGCTAAAGTGTCATTCGGTGAGACGTGGGCGTTCGCTAAAAATGTCATTCGATCAAATGAGTGCCTCCCGAGCACGCAACCCGCGCAGCTTCCATGCTTATAGGTTGCGCTTGGCGAGGTCCAAGCAGATCGTAGTTTGGCGCTGCGGGTTGCGCGTCCCACTCCGATGTATTTGAGCCTCACCAAGCACAACCCAAACTTGGAAGCAGCGCCGATAGCGGGCGCGAGTTACGTCACTGTTTCGAATTTCATTCGAACCCGATGGTAGAGTTATTTAGACTCGCGCCATATTGGTCTGTTTCTACGACACAAAGCAAGAGTTTATAGTATAGTCCAGACCACTGTTGAGAACCAGTTGGCAACAGTTTCAAAACATTCAAAGTCGCGGTTACAGGAAACATACTAAACGGAATCTAAATTTAAAAAAAATAGCAAGGTTTTGCTCATTTTTGAATCGTTCAATGAGTGAGAAACGAACCAATGAAGACTGGCACGCATATTGCGTTCCATTACTTCGACTGCGTCGTCGTCTACCTAATGCAGCTTACTTTGTGATGTCAACGACAACACTGTTTCAGCAGCCGAAAGGGCAACCTTCATCACACATTTCTAAGGTTAAACTTCGTAAAACTCAACAATGGGACTCCGACAAAGAGCGCGGCGCCACGTCAAAAAGCCGCACGGATGTGAAACGCGGCCTTCCGACACGCCAATCAATGGCCACACCACCCCGCAGATCTCGCGTGCTTCCAAACAGAGACAAACGCTGCCGCACCGAATGCCTGCACCGACCTCCTTTGTGCCTCCCGCACTCGACTTCGCGGCAGCTGCCAACCCTGATCGCAGTTCCCGCCGAATCCAATATCGGCGAAACGAGTTGGGTCTGTTTGGAAGAGCCCCACATTAGCAGGCGCTGGCTCGTGGATATGAGGCAGACATGTACACGTTCCTGAGATAAAGCAACTGAATACCGCTATTCGATACACGCTCCAAAAAGTTACTATACTCGGTGACGGGTTAAAGCGCCGTTCACACACTTGTAACCGAGTAAGACCGAGAGAGACCAAGACCGGTTTTTGAGCCTCTTGTGACGGCGGAGAATAGGATGCGCTGCTGTGGAGCAGGTCCTACGCCGTCGTAAGAGGCGAAAAGCGGTCTTGTCTCCTCGGGGACTCGCTCAAGGTTAGACCGTAGTGAACGGAGCCTTACAAGACTCGAGAGGAGACAAGACCACGAGTTTTTTAAAGGGAGGGACATGGCCCTGGGTGGGTCAAGTTTTGAACCGTTCCCTCAAACTGATTCAAACTTTCAGGGTTGATTGAATCCCATTAGGATTGATGACAGCTAAAGTTTCAAATTTGTAGGCCAATTCTACAACATACTATGCTTAACAAGCTCCAGAAAAAAAAAAAAGTGCTTTATTAAAAAAAGTTCCAAGAGTTAATGGGGCTTCCAATGAGGATGCAAGTGTTCTCGCTATGTTAAATCAGTATGCAAGCCGCGCTAAAATAAAAAAAAAAAAAAAACTAGAAAAGACTTGCTCCCGGCTGACTCGGAGGGCTGCCGACACGACGAAACTAATTTATTGTGAGGTAAATCCTGCATGTTTATAAACTAAAGTGTCTGAAGCCATTCTTCGGGAGTTAATAAACATAAGCATATCGTTTTAAAAAATTCCTAAAAGTTTCCGATTTTGAGGCCCAATGTCTTTTCGACGGCGGAAGGACCGGATGCGCTGCTGCGGAGCCAGGTCCTCCCGCTGTCACCGGGAAGGCAAAAAGTCGGTCTTGTCTCTCTCCGTCCTGCTCGGTTGCAAGGTGTCGTGAACGGCCGTGACATCGCTGGGGGAGCTCCTCTCTCCCCATTCCGCTTTAGCAAAACAAACGCTCGTGAGGAGGCGACCGCCAGTCGCTCTCTCCTCCCGCAAACTGGAAAGGGGTGGGGAGGAGCTTCCCCAGAACTCTTAAGCTGTCAGCGACTGTATTACTGCGACTCAGAGAGGAAACGCGTCACATCTGGCCACAAAAGTAACGCGTTTTTTTTTTTTTTCCTCTCGTTAGCTTCGAGTGTGTCGTTTGAGACGAAGCAGTAGCCGCCCTTCCAATGTTTGTCGTCGTTAATAATTCCTCGCTTAATAACGCGTTTATTAAGGAATAACTGTGGGTGCTGCACCGACTTACCTTGTTTAGCTCATATTTTTGTAATCTTCGGTCGGGCGCTTTCTCGTCGCGGAGGATTACAGGCGCGAGGCGCAGGGTGTGATAACTATGCGTTGGTGGACTTCTGTTGTGAGACGTTCCCTTTCACAAGTAGCTAGCCATACCGTTACTTGTTGCTTCTGCGTGAAAGATTAGCGCAAATAGCGTTGCTCGATTTTACCCTCTGTAACAGAGTATCTAAGTCCTTACTTTGTTTGCCGATAATAGAGAAAAAACAGAAAACTAGGTTACCAGTAACGCGTTTGCGTTGTAGCAGTCTCGCTCCCAATACGTAACCCACGAAGTGATCGCCTGCTTTCACTGTCCGAAGCATGTTTCTTTCTGTGTGTTACTGTCCGCGCATTGGTCACACATGTACTGCAAAAAACTATCCTCCAGGCATGTTTCTGGCGTTCATGTATAAATCAAGAGTGCTCGAGACGTAAGCTCCGGACATGTCCGCGGATATATCTGTCGTCATGTCTCAGTGTGGAGAAAACTCCGTGTCTTTGTATGACGTGCGAGAAGTGTATCTTCGGCTTAGAGGGTTGTGCGTACAAATCACAGCTAGCTAAGAGAGATCAGCCAATCCGGGATCGCCGGCGCTCGCGCTCATCAGTTGTGCCTTAACGCTCCGCATATACTCTGCCAATGGCCTGGCAGATCTGCCACGAGAAGCGGCCGCCGAGATGGAAAGGGTGGAGCGGCAGACATTGCGGATCGAGAGAAAGAGCCCGCTGACTGGCCGCCCCACACGCACAGCGGGAACGCCATAAACACGCTATCCCGAGCGAACAAGTTGTGTTTCGGGTCCTCGCCGCTGCCAAGCTGTGCGCTGACGTCCAGGTTCCCGGAGAGACGGCTCTTTGATGCTACTATAGCTGCCAGATCCTCCGCCGCTCCAAATCTGCGACGGCGCACTCTAGGGCGGTGTTCCACATCCTACCCAAATGGATCCGAGTTACTCACGGCGGATCGTATCACGCGACGGCACAGATTGAAAAACGCTGGACGCGAATAGGTTTTAGAACGCCAAGGGAGTACAAAACCTTTGCCCTGGAGTAAGATGGAGTAAATTTTGGTACACGGCCCTGGGGTTCCGCCGTCGAACTACCAGAACTTTGTGAGGTATAGTGGAGGCTATGGTTGTGCATACCCTGCTCCGACGGAGTCGGCTCCTCGGGATCTCTGTGTTTCTAAATCGCAACTGGACGACAACTGCATTGTCGGCGGCGCGGCGGCAGCCCCTTTGGAGCGACACGTAGGGGAAGTCTCGACGCCCGGGAACCTTCCCTGACGTCAGTGGGTTGGCGGCTTCTGCTTACCGCGCTCGCCGCCGCTTTTTGTTTCGCGGCCCTGATGGCCCGATGTTTTGACTTGTTCAAAATTTTGTTGTTGATGTTTATTTTAATTTTTTTCCCCGTCGGTTTGCAGTCTCAATGCACGCGGCGACCGTGTACGTCATGTAAGTGTCGTACGTACGCGTGTTGCTGACTGGTGACCGGAGAATAAATATATTACAGCGACCTTGCTGTCTTTTTTGTTGTTTGTTCTTGTTGTTGTATTGTTGTTATTGTTGTTGCTACACATGTTGAATATTAAACTGCGTCACTCGCTTGATAATAACACGTACATCCGGCGGTATAGACCCTTTTCGATATTCAATGCCATCTGGTGCCTTAAATACCATCTTACACTTTTACCATATGATGGCGGCAAACAGTAACGCTGCAGTCTGTAGTATTTTGCCGGACACAGCCGCATGCGCTAAGTCTTTAACGCTTAGTCGAGAGCGTGTTTTTTTATTTTTTACCGTCCAATTATTTCTGGATCTGTCAGTTTCGATGGTGACAAATGCTTACCAAATGGTAGGACAGTAAGTACCATGCACCGGCCCACGGCCGAAGCCGTTGATACAATCTTATACGTGAAGGGGCTGTAAAGACGATTATGCGCCACCAACAGGTTGACTGGATCCGAGTTAGAAACCAACGCTTACGCAGCTCTCTTTATTGAATTCCAGCGTCGCATCAACGTCTCGAAAGTATAGGCCTTGCATCATCCGCTTCGGAGCATCTTCAACTTATTCCACCACCAGTAACCACAAGCCCGCCATCAGCACGACATATAATATATATACCACTCCATCAGATGATGACAATGATGATCACAGTGGCCAGTCTGAATTTCGGAAGGAGTCTTTTGTACTCTGATTATTGACGTTGCAAATATTTCTTGTGTTTCAACCTCGCTGCTTTCGTAAGTTAAGGGGGTAAGTCCAGGCTATACCTTGGGCTACTTCTTTTCCATTCACAAAATGTATAGAATAAAAAATAAAGAAACAGCATAGCACTTTAAATAAAAACAACGCCGCCGCTTTCATGTTGGTTATTTTAGAATAAGTCGGCTTAAAACCCCTTTTATGAAGGTGGGGAAATGGCTACAGTGTACTACCCTGTCGTACCCAAATTTAAGCACGGCTCTCCTTTAAAATGATTTATGCAACTGACGTTTCCTTTTTTTTTTTTCAAGCCTAGTTTATTTTGGCACCCGGCTGAAACCTTGGAACGTTTAAACGCCTGCTGGAGGGTAAACGTTTTTGGGACATCGGTATTTCTGTGCCGCGCTTAATTGTTCACACAAAATATCTCGCAGCATTTAACGCGCCCATTGTTTTCCTCGCGGTCATTATGTTGCTCGCTGTTGCGTCAAACATGCTTCACTGGCAGTATGAGAACGGCAGGGAACTTTTCCAATGCTCGGCCTCCAACAGGCGATCGCTGCCTTCCGTCGTGCTTCGGTTACGTGTGCAAGCTCGAGGCTCACGAAGGTAGGAAGCTCGCGCTATAGACGGGCAAAACGTGAAGCACATCCTTGCCCTTCTGATCATGTCCGTGACAATAGCCGTTCCACAATGTGACGGTGATTTCGATGAAAAAAACAAAGTTATTGGGTGTTAACATACCGCGCAGTATACGTGTGGAGTTTCCCAGGTAGCAATCTATGAAAGGAGAGTGAAGGCGAGAGAGAAAACGGAACGGGATTGGAAGTCGACTGAGTGCGTCCGAATATGGTGGAGTAACAAACAAGAAATGACATTGTGTGGGTGAGGGAGAGACGGCGAGAGGAACAGAGACAGATTGGGTATCAGTCTAAAACGAAAGAGTGAAACGCGTAGCGAGAAACAAAACCTTTTCGGCGTCGTTCGGTATAACACAAGCGACGCACTGGTACTCCTTCCGGTACTCTGTTTCAAGTGGCGATGAACCACATCGGACGCTACGAGGAATCTTGGCCAAATCTAGCGCTGCGAGTGCACCACGTGACCACGCGTCACGCCCGTCGCTGCTCCCCTCCCTAAGGTCACGTGACGCTCATTAGGCACTGGACCAACTTCGACGGTTCAGTACTGCCTTCTGTTGTACATTGTAAAATGAAACCGAATATAGACATCCCACTGCAATCTCCCCCCCCCCCCCCCCCCCCCCGACCCCCTTCCTCTCCCTACCCGGGCCCCGTTTCGTAAGGGCAAATTGAAGCAGCCTTTCTTCCTTTTGGACGGTTCATTTTTGTTTTCTTTCTGTTTTGCTTTTCCAATTGTCGCTCTCTCTTTCTCGCGTAATTACACTCATCCCGCAATCACGCAAACACCACAATGCAATCAAACAGTTTCTGCGTACTTCCCCATCCTCCTCCTTTCCGCGTGTTTGTCTCTGCCGCTCTTTCTCTCCACCGTTCGTTTATTCTCCTCTCATTGTGTTCCGGTGCTACGCAATGTCCGGAATTCTTCCTCTCCTCCCGCGTGGTCGCTAATACGAGCTTAATTGCAATTGAGCTGGCCCACCGCGTCTGACGACTTTTGCACAACGAGTCCGCGAACACTGTTTCCGCCCCGGCGGTGGGATCACGTGCACTATTGCTCTTGCGGTTGCACTGTTCGGGCGCCCGGACGGTGGTTTACCTCGCTGCCTCGTATGCGAAGCGCAAGTTCGTCTGCTTCTGGCTCAAAGGTTGCAGTGACGTCAGAACGCCGATCTCTGATTGGCTCTGATCGGAAGGATAGTGGGTAGACCTCGATGCTAGCTGCCTTTATGCCTATCCGGCCACTATCCTTTCTATCAGAGCCAATCGGAACTCGGCGTCCTCGCCGAGCTCCGATTGGCTCCGCACGGATCCATATGATCACTTCAGCAAAGAAAATAGGCTCGTTTGGTCGACGTGGTACCAGTGGCAGCCTGAGACAAAAGGAGTTTTAGAGTAGGGTACGGTGGACCCCATCGAACGCTACGAAGAATCCCAGCCATTCCAGCGGCTGCAAATGCATCACGTGACTACGTTGGGTTCCCCCAAACAGCATGCGTGCGCAGCAAAGGGGACAAACAGCGTCTGCTTATCCGCGGTGCATAATTAATCTCACGATTGCCGCTATATTATGGGGGTTAATGTTTGGCGGCTCGAAACATGTTCGTGCATATCGCCAACTTAGTGTCCGTCGTACCAATAGCAACAGTTGCTCAGATAGCGAAAGCGTAAAATATGAGTCCTAAATCAAGGCTTGACTTGGGGCGCGGGGGGTTAACGACCATATTTATCTATACGATAAAATGCGTTTCTTTCTCACGATATATAAGGATAAGCATGAGTGGCGGTGCAGGAAAAAACAACAAGCTAGCAAGACAAAGTAGTGGTTTCCTCTCCATTATCGACCCTTCTTCTATCATTACAACTTTCATCGCAGCCTCGAGGCGCGATCTCGCATATCAAATTACGAAACTCAAACTGCATTCAACGAGTAGGAAAAAAAAATTACTCCTAGCACGCAGAGGCTCAGTTGTCAAAGCTAATCGCTTGTCATTTCTTCCGCTATTTTCAGCCTTCGAAAGAGCCGTCGGCGCTTATTCATTACGGATTACAAGGTCTATCGTGAGCATCTTGCCAGCAAACGAGGAACAAAAGAAAGGGAAAAAAGCAACATCTTGTTTGTGGTGCTCCGTGTTTCCAGCCCCGTTTAATGACGACCCAGGGAAGCCTCCGTGCGCCGGCATGCTCTTCAAGATTGACCCCGCGCAAACAACGTGGTCGTTCTTCGGGCTTCTTCCTCGAGGGTACGCTCCCAAAGATCGCTTTAATTACGGCAGCTAGGCCGTGAAATTAACGTCCTCGATCCTTAAGCGCCCTCAGCGTTCTCCCTCTCTGTATTTTTGCCGGCAGCCCCAAAGCTTTTGCCCGGAGTTGTGGAAAGTGCCCTCCACTTTTCGCCTCATTCTTCAGAGTTGTTCGTGTTGCATCGCGGAGTCCGTAAGCTCGTCTTTTCTTTCCTTCCGTCTTGTAAAACAAAGTTACTAACGAGACTTTCTTTTTTTACTGCTTTATATTATTGTTCAATGTCCGGAAGTCAACTTCAGAATTTCTGCAGGCAGATGTTTCGGCGCCGGCGAGCGCATGACCTGTATAAAGTCAGCCACTCTCACCTTAATCTTGAGACGTCCTGGAAAAAGAAAGAGGTGACACGTGGAAATCCATGCCACGATTCGCGTGGTGCTGTTTTTTTTTTTGTTAGGTGTATACGTACAAAAGAGAGTCCGCAAACGCTGTATGAGGTATGTTTCTTTTTTTGTATGACGGCACCGTCACCCTGGTCCTACAAAAAGTTCGAGAAGAAAACTTCGTTCACGCTGCATTCGAACCACGGATATTGCGGTGACCTGTGTTTGCAGACTGTCTTTGGTATCATGTATGAGCCGTGTTTCCGCCCCAGTTTTTAGGGAAACAGAAACTGTAAATCTGAGGGTTATGAAAGTTTTACTTTTATATCGATCTTTTTTATCTAGTTTATCAAACTTCTATTTTGTTTCTTCCATCATAAATCTTGCTTTCTGGTTTCTTAAAAGAAATTAGACGAAATTAATAGAAAAAATGTATTTGTATCTTTTGCCAGTTAATTAGAGTAGCCAACGACCCGTCTGTAACGGTATGCTGCCTCCTCTAAACGACATATTTATGCGTGAACCCTTGTAAGAACGTTCATCCTGAACAAACTTTCAAGGAAGATCAGAAACCTCAGCTTCCAAACATCCCGCGGTGATTGACACCCTTGTCCTCAGAAAACCCTGCATAATATTTGCAGTCAGAGGGGCACCGTGATGAGGCAGCACTCCACAAAAGGAATGCCTCCCCCTTGATACCAATAGACCGATTTCACTAAGCGTTCCACGCATGCGTGACGCCGCCATGACTGTGTTGCATAGGAGGTAGGCTTCTGTTGTCGAGGCAACTCGTGCCGCCGCGTGCTCTGCTCCGGCAAACCCTCAGTGGCGTTATCGCTCGTTCAGAAAGACTACAGTTCCCACGATGCATGGCGGCAGCGCTGGCGTAGTGAAACTGGCTGTGAGATCGGTATATTATATCCTAGTTATACTAGCGCTTATAACTGTCATTAAGCCAATGACAGTTGACTTAGTCGCGATCGGCCGGTGTTATGCCAACTGTCATTGAGCCGCTAACGATCATTGAGTTTAACTGAGCTGGCCAACCTCCGCTATACTATATATTACCTTATGATGTACCGCAGGAAAGGCTACAAGCGCGAGCTTCTTGCTCTCTAGGCACATCTAGGCGTCACAAGCTCTCGTGCATTAAGGGCAGCTGCCAACGCTATGAGATCTAGCTTCTTTGGCAACATAAAGTGACACGGAGTATAACTCACGTATAACTGATGAAAGTTGGGCCCTATAGAGCTAAAGATGGCGGCGTCTGCCGCATCGCCGCCCATGTCCGGCGCCAGCGGAGCACTTATTATTGCGGAAGATTGTGGAAGGTATCTAGAAAGTATTGTAGCAGCAAATATTGTCTGAAGAGGTATGATTCGGCACCAGAGCTGCCGCTAGAACGATCACGGCACGTCGCAGAAGCCAAAGCTCGGCGAGGGAAGCCATTGTAATGTCGGTGTCGATGAGACCTTTGTTGGGTCTCTCTTGCTTGAATTCGTGTGAAATGTTTTGATTGTCTGGGAGATCGGTGGCCGAGTGGGCTAGCGCACACTAAAGTCACTGGATTTTGGGAATGTAGCGCCATTGCCTTCCCTACCTGCCAGCCGGACACAAGCCGATATATACTAACATACAGACGACGAAAACCTCGCAAGCCGATTGGCTAATATGTCTACGTTGCCATGGAAATAACCATCTCGGTCCATTCAAACCTTCGAGGCTTCCAGAGGGTCGTTCTAAACCAGTCGCGCCAAGATCACCATGGAGCATCATCGTACTGGAAGCGTTCTTCGCCATCATATTAACTACATAGTTGGGAAAGCCAGTCGATCCTTAGGATTCATCAGACGGAATCTGTGTTTAGCTCCCCTGAAACTCGTTTACTAGCTTTTACGTCCTTTGTCAGATCTCAGCTTGAGTACGCCAGCATCATATGGTCTCCCCAGCAGGATTACCTAATTGCCTAAATAGAAAAAATTCAAAACAAAGCCGCGCGCTTCATATATAGTGACTATTCACCATACACGAGCGTTTCAGCGCTGAAACAAAGGGCTAATTTACCTTTATTAGACGCCAGGCGCAAAGTCTCCCGTCTGGCGTTCATCCACAATATTTATTACTTTGATATTAACCATAAGGAACGCTTACTGCCTCCCCCTCATCGCATCTTTCCCAGACATGATCATCCTCACAAAATTTGCTTATCAAATTGTCGCACTAACCAATTTCGCAACTCGCCATTACAGCTCGCCATTACAGAATGGAACTCATTGCCCCACCACGTTGTAAATATAACGGATAAAAATGTATTCAAATCTACATGTGAACGTTTGTTCCACTTTTCCCAGGAATGATTCATAGGATGGTGTCCTTTTTTGATTTTCATGTGCGAAGATAGTTTAATTTCTTTTTCCTGTAGCCTGGTTGGCATGATGCTCCCTGTTTGTGTACGAGTGTTCTTCTTTTGAGTGGGTATATTATGTTATTTTTGTTTGTGTACGAGTGTACTTTTTCTTGAGTTTGTATATTTGCACGCTGTTTCTTGTCTTTAAGCAAATATGTACGGAATTTATTGTTTTAATATTTTTGTCAAAAACGTGTACTCCCCACTCATACAATGCCCGAAAGGGCGCTTTGAGGTATATTAAATAAATAAATAAATATAATGCATTTTTGGCACTGTGTATGCAGTCAACTTATCAATCATGCCCATCTTCACGGATCTCTTACAACTATATTGTTCTTCTTGCGTATTTTAAAACAGTAAACTTATTTTTTAGTGCCTCCAAGCACCGACACAGCATGTGCTGGTGGTTCAAAGTTGTACGCTTGTTTCGCCATGGATAGCAAAATCTCGGTATACAAGAAACGTCTCCATAAAGCTACCCGTCACCAGCGAATTTGGATCGGCTCACCAAGAACGGAGAGGTCAAAAAGAACTTGCTGATTTCATAAACCAAAACGGCAAAAAAATGAGGTTGTGTGTATGTTTATAGAGCCTAGAGGCTAGAACTTAGTTTCCTCAACGGGCAACTTGTCTCCCAGCTGTAGATGAGAAATTTAGCCATTGCAGTACAACCGCTAGCCTAGGGTCTTTAACATGCACCACGCAGGGAGCTTTGCGATACTTTCCCAGGATCCAGTGACTTTAGCGCACACCAGCTCGGAGCACGTGGAGCGAAAGCTCGAGCTGCAGAACCCAGGGATCCTGTGTTCAATCCCTACCCCTGCCCGTTTCGATCTGGATGAGCATCGTACCGGCGTTCGGTCGTGTATCACTACTGCATGATGCACGTTAGAAACCCCACGCTAGAAGTCGTACTGCACTTACTAAATTGCTCATCTACAGTGGGTAACAATGTCGCCATGTTCTGGCGGACTAAACGCCTGCGGTATAAACAACGCACGACTGTTTTTTTTCTGATTGTGGTTTCTTTATTTTAAAGACAAAAAAGAAGTTTATCTTATTTAGTTTTAAGCGTTTATAATGAATGAAAAGTGCGCATATTAGTCATTTGCATCGCTAATTAAATCGAAAATTATGTGACATCAGTTTTGGTTTCATTTAGGTTTCAACTGTCTCCCTTGACGGGCATCTCAACTGGGGTGTGTTAGGCCTCTTTACCGTGTAACACCTGTGGGTCGCCTTTCAATAGCGCCCGATCAGGCCGAGTTCCACTCGCTCCGAGGAAGTCACACAGGGAGCGCTATCATGGAGAAATACTTTATGGATACTCAATGTGTGAGTCGGGTGCTGCGGAGGGCCAAGTCTGACTTGTGGTCCGGGTCTTCCCTGGGCTCGCTGAGGACTGGCTCTTCCGTTCGTCATTGCCCTTGGAACTGTGTCTCGCTCCGCGCCCGCCACGAGCCTCGCCCATTTTCCTTCTTTCTCCTCTTTCTTCCACACACCGGACAACTTTATTGAGCTCAATGACAGCTGGGAGATGTCAACGATCGTTGGCTGAATGACAGTGGCGAGCGCTAGTGTAACTAGGGTAAAAGTCACGCCTACATCACTTCTATGGCTAAACGCATAAGGGAATTGGGAATATGCTAATGCGCGTTGGCTCGAGAGCACATGGAGCGAGAGCTCGGCACGTTCGCATATGTTGTGCCTTTATAAACCCCTTTCTTTGCAAACGCCGCCAGGCGTTGCTCCAGTTTTGACGGCCCAACGAACTTTTGGTTCATAAAAAGAATGAGCAAAGCCCGTTGTGATGATAATGCAATTAATGGAAAGGGGCAAGCGAGCTGGACAAGAATAACCACAATAATCCCTGTAGAAGGGGAACAAGTGGGACAAAGGACAAACAGAAATCTCTAAACACAACTATACTCCGTTTCACCTTATGTTGTACCGCAGAGAAGGCTAGGAAGCGCGAGCTCATAGCGTTAGCAGTTGCGCTTGTTGCACGAGAGCTTGTGCCGCCGAGATGTGCCCTAGAGCAAGGAGCTCGCGCTTGTAGCCTTTCCTGCGGTACATCAGAAGGTGAAACAGAGTATAGGTGACTGGTGCGCGACTGAAATATTTCTCCTGGTCCTGTTACCGAACCAGGGACCTCTCCATTTCCATTGGAGCGCTCTACCAACGGATCAAATCAGGAGTTAGACGTCAGTGGAGCAAACGGGTTTTAACATCTGCCACCAGTTTAACACCAACAAGGGTGAACGGCCTGCATTTTTAAGGTTATCATGATAATTCAATTGCAACAAGAATAACGATAAAGCCCTCCTTAATACCGCTGCTTGAAACATCAGTGGAACATTCAACCGCCAATCCTCCAGGCGAACGCCAAATAAACCATGAAATGCGAGTTCTTTTCAAATTTTTTAAATATTTTTATGAACCAACTTGCCGCCTCCAACAGGTTATAATCGTACAGCCTAAGGCCCTCGTTAAATCTCCAACTTCGCTGTCCCCGTAGCATTTATGCTTTCTAGCACTGGTGACATAAGCAAGCTCGACAGGTTTGCAAACACGAAGCGATCGGAAGTCGCTTGGGACGCAATCAGCGGTTGCGGCAAGATGTTTCGGTGGCGCCCTCGTTCGGTTACCTTTCGTGACGTCATTACCTTGTGAACAACAACTTCGATGGTGTTGGTAACGGGCATGGTGGAAGCCTGAAATCATAGCGCTCTCAAAGCAACACCGCCAACACCGTTAAAATTGAAGTTCTTACATTCCTCTTATTTCCGTCTATGAGACATCCTTTGCTGACGTCATAGTCAGCATTCGGCCAATTGTGGTGAGCCGAGCACAGCGACGCTTTCGATCGCTCACGTCGCTAATAGGAAGTATTCACTGGCGGGGCCATAGCTGTGTGCGCGGCTGCTGACTGCCTGCTGACGACGAGCTTCAACGGTTATTTTGCAACGCGCATTCCACACCATCAAGATTGCCGATGTTAGCAGCCTATTAATGTGAGTTCGTTCTGAACATGCGCTCTAAACATCGCCCTCAAATATGGTGCATAGTGAATGTCCCCTAGTATGTGTTTGGCACGTTTATAAATATCATATCGGAAGGCAAAAATAAAACAGTAGGAAGTGAATCAATACACTTTGCAAGAACCTCGGTATAAAATTCGACGCAAAATTGGTAATCGCCTAAACCTCCGCGGGGGGCAGACTGAAACGAGCATGTAAACGGAAGTCAACTACACCTGTGACATGACATTAAATCGTTAATCATCCCTTCCCTTTCTTTTTTTTTTTAACGAACGTTAACGCATATATTTTTCCCAATCTCTCTCTCTCTTTCTTCGTTCTAGCCACCAGAAACTTGTTTTAGTTTCTTTTTTAATTGCTGTTAATGGAAATAAGCCGAGCGCAGCTGGCTTTTGCTCGCAGCTGCAAAAAGAAACTATGCACAGAGCGTTTTAATTTAAGCGGGACTGTACAAAGAAGTGGCCGTCCTCCTCTCGACCCGGAAGATCTACTTAGGCCTGACGCTTCAAGTGTACTGCGCGGTCGCTCGTGGGCGACCGCGAGAGTTCAAATGGCGTGCTGCGTCAGTTCAAGCGCTTCCTCTATTGTTTGCGATACGCCTGAGACTTGCATAGCAATGAGGCCTCGGTCGTGCGCATCGCAGCCTGCCTCCGCACTGCCTCCCGTTTTATCCCGGCAGGATATGTCGAAATGGGTATGCGCCGTTGCAATGTTGCCTCTGTTGGAGTGTCTCGGGATCGCGCTTACACGAAATGGTGCATCGATTTGACGGTTGGTTGACTTAACAACATTTGGGGGGGTTTAGGCGACGCACGTTTGTCGATAAGTTGCGGTCCCGCTGCTAATACATCATACAAAAGACATTCTGCGGACGGCGTCGGAGGCTTGTTTCTTCCTTGCGTGACGGCCTTGTCCCATTGGTCATATGAAAAAGACTGTTTGCGAACGTTTTTTTGGTGTCACCCACCGCTCGCAATAGCTACACCGTGGGTGACACTTTGCACCGGTTTTGTACCCGTAGGGAAGGTGTGCTTGTATCGACGCACAATTGTTCATGATTTTGTTTTTGGTGTCTGTGTGAGAGAAAGTTTGGAAGTGTGTGTTTGGGTGCGACGGGGTTACATTATGAGCGATATCTGTTGTTCACAACTTTGTTCACACGGTAGTTCGGAAAACTTTAAAATTGGTATTAAAACGCGCGAGATCCGGCGCTCACTACACTGCGCGCACTCCAAGTCATGGGCCAAGGGAGAAAACATACGAGGTATGAAAGGAGGGTTGAACTACCTCTCGGTATTCACAGTGCAATCACATACCCACATGCGGGCAAAAAAAACCTGGCTAATAATGAAGGTGTGTCGGACGGCACGCATGGCTTTGTGCTGCTCACGTCATATTTGGGACGACTTCTCTCTACTGACACACAAAACTGTATAGATAAAAAAAACGGTTGGGTATTAGATTAATTATTGATTCACCACAAAGATCCATTTCTAATCGGATTCGGTATCCTAGCTGATCCACTCATATTGGAGGTTGGTTTCAGGGTATGATCCTGGGCGGATAACATGCGCTAAGCTTCCCCGATTAGCCGTTCTTCGCAGTTCGGAACTGAATATAGTGACGTGATAATAAGCTCAGCGAGGGAAATCAGATTTTTCGGGGCTCTCTTAATGACATTCTGAAGGTTGCTTGCATGTCTACTGTATGTTGTAAAGTAAAGCGCGGCAACAAACGCGTAGTCTTTGACTACGTGTTTGTCACTTAGCTTTGTTTGGAGATTTGTGTTTGTCCTTTGTCCCTCTTGTTCCCCTTCTCCGGGGATTATTCTTGACGTAGTCTTTGATTTGACTGCTGCCCGTGCTTCTATTAAACTATTAGGAAAACACCGATGCAATTTTTTTTTTTTTTGCGGTATGTTTTATGGATATTTGTATGGTAGCCTCTAATGTGCGGTGCACTACATCGGGAGGGCGTGATAATAGCTCTCACGCTTAATCATTTAGGGATGTATTAAAATATAAGCGTTGCGTAACACTGTACTGTCTGTAAAAGCTTTTTCTTCTAATTACTTGTGAATTAAAAGGTTGCTTTAAAACCATTCGAGAACACACAGATAAAAACACAGACTACCTTCTAAGTCGTAATCCTATAAACCAAAGAGAAGATTCCCTCTTATATTTGTATAGGTAGTTCGAATAAATCCGGAATGAGTGTATAGTCTGATGAGAGAGTGATAAGAAAAAGCCTCAATGCGGTGTAAAAATAGGTATGGTTTTACGCTCGTACCTCAATGACGTGAATATTAAAATTCTTGGTGATAAACTCATAACTGACAATTTTTACACGAGGTTATGTCCTTGTGGTTTTATTTTTATTGCAACAAGTTCAATTCGTATGTAATCAGGTTGTAGGCACAAGGCAAGACTGAATGATAAGGGAGCCCTATACTTAATGGATTTTCGACAAATGCACCTCTACTAAAGAGCACACAATAGCCGCTTGAAAATGCTCGGGAACACTGCACGAATAAAACTGAGGCAGAGGTTAGAAAGTCACGACGCCCGAGAAGACAAGCAGAACAAAGTATTCATACTTTCTGCCGACAGAAAGACCCTTCAAACTCGTCCCGAAGATCGCTACACGCGTCTTCTATATCACAATGACACGTAAAAGCGATAAACTATACGCTTCAAAGCACACTGCCTTCGATCCTACTTTCTCCTGCAAGTCTGGGAAACGAAACATTTATGGATTTCCACCGCCTATCTTATTTTGTATTGCTTTTGAGACATGTCATACTTTTTCTTTCACCTGACGATGGACCGCAGAGGGACGATACGATCCATCCCAGCCAATCGAGCGCTGGCAGACTGTCATGTGACTACACATCCCACGCGCCTTTACGCCTCTCCCGAAAATCACGCGACATACACACGGTCGTGGCTTGGTTTCGACGGCTCGTAGTGCTCTCTTCGGTCCATCGTATGGTGCAACGGAACATGGCTCTTTTTTGGGGGGGCTTCGGATTTCGTTCGACTTGGAAGCCGCGTACGTTCGTCAAGCTTTCGGCCGGAAGTGTGTGTTTGTCGCTTGCCTTGTGCTTGAGTTGTTGTTGATGTTGGCGGCGGTGTTGGCCGTTTTTTTTTCTTTTTTTTCAAATCTGTATGTGCGTTACGTTCTTACGTGGGATGTTTCGCGCGCTTTGTCCGTGAAACTGAGCCGTGCGCAGCAACAGCCGCGTCCATCATGGAAGGACGGTTTTGTATAGAGAGCCTAGATTTGAAAGAGAGAGAGAGAGCAGTTCATGGAGGGCGTTTGCAATTCAATGGCGGACGCTTATTGCGCAAATTGGTTGCAAGTAGCGATGTCACGAACTTTTTCGAACCGGAGGGTCAACTGATTCTGCAAATCTTCAAACTCTTTATTTATTTATTTTTTGTGCAAAGGTTGACGAATTTTGAACTTCTGGATAGCGTTGCCCGACTCCTAGGCGAATATTTGAAATTTCGGGAAACAAATAATATGTTTAAAAATTATTATCAACGTTTACGCGATATAAAAGCGAAAATAGGTACTTTTAATGCTTTCGTTCGTTAGTAATGTCAATAGGAAGGGTATACAGCCTGAAAATACTGCACATGTTGCTCAGCCAGTTGGTGTCACCTCATTTTCAAAATATTCGAGGCAAGCGCGCCAAACCCGAACACTAGTGGAATGTTTGTCGACATTGATATTGCAAGTACGAAAACGCCGAACTTGGCCGAGCTCGAACCTCGTCAGGTTCGCGACATCCCCAGTCGCGGGTGCGCTTGCGCGTTGCGTTGTGGTGGGGTGAGGAGGAAAGCGGACGGAGAGGTGGAGTCGCTTGCAGACGATCGACTCTTTTCACTCCTCCTTGCGGCCGTTATTGCACACGCGGCCCCTAAAACCGCGGGCGCACGGTCGAGCTGTTGCACACACTCCGACATCAGGGCACGCTAGATCTGAAAATTGAAGCGCGTTGCAAATCGAAACCTAGGGAGGCGCTCGCGTCAAAAAGCAATGCAGGGATGTGATCCAAGGAAGCGATAGGTGGGGTTCGCTGGCTCGAGTAACTGGAAACTTCGGAAAAAGGGGACAAGAAAGAACGAGGATAAAAGAGCCCTTTGGGCAAATTTGCTTGTCGTTTCTCCGTGTCTTCCTATTTTTGGAGAGAAAAAAAAATGTGAGATATGGCCGCTATCCCTAAAATGCTGAACTCTACGCCTTTTTGTAATTGTGTGCTTTGAATGCCTCGTTTTGTGACTTTTGCATATTTTAACCGATCTCTCCTCTTAACTTTACGGCTGTTGTAAAAGAGTGATGCTAGGGTAATACTTGGGAAAGCAACATTGAAGCAGGATGTTTTGTGACGCATGTCACACTGGCAAAAGCGACATATATTATCATACTAGTTTTATATTGTGATCATACTTGTGAAGGCATTTGATGAAATTAAAAGGTGAACACGTTGGCTTTGCAGTTAGACGTTACTGAAAGAATAAACAAAAGTAGGGACACTAAAAACATGTGTAGTTCTGTCCGCCCTTGTGTTCATACTTTCAGCAACGTCGCATCATATCATCGCTAGAACAACCTCGCATTAAGCGAATGTCACTGAGGCGAAAAGGGAGTTCGCCTCACCTCACCGTAGCACACGTTTTCACGCCCTTTTTACCCACTCAGAAAATGCGGGGTGTTCCAACAGCCCTTACATTTTACCATTTAAAAGGGTGCATTAGGTCCAAATAAGTGTGCTGGGAAAGTGTACTCATGGGTTTTAAATCTCCAGAAGAGCAATTTTGCGCTTTTAAGGGTGTAAGAGTTTTCAATATGTTTAATCACATATTTGTTGTGCGAGGAGCGGGTCATATAAGTTTTTCTTTTTTAATTAATAAAAAATATTCGTTAGAAATGGATTTAGAATGTGTTTTTAGGACACAGAAACACTGGTACAAAATAATAATAAAAAAAATAAGGGTGAAAAATGCTAGAGCATGTAGTTAACATATGGGGTTCGACGGACTGCTCAACAGGGACGGGAGGCTAGATAGGTTATACTTACAAATTGTTATAAACTTTTGTCAGTTATTTACTTGTCTGAATTACAGCCTGCGAAATGACTTCTTTTGTTTTTAGAATAGAGACGAGAGTCAAGCTGAGAGGGAGAAAAAAAATCTTCGGACATCCTCTCTCGTTTTACAGCTGAAGCTGAACAGAAAACTTACTCGATTGAAGAACTTGTTTTGCTCGCAGGACAAACAGCCGTCATGCTCTTTCTTCAAGCTTTCCAAATTACCTGAAGGATGTTCTCTAGGGTATTTAAGTCCGGTCGTTCGTGATCAGGACACGTCCATTCAATCGTTTTACCTGAAATCAACCTAATTCCAATTTAGTTGAGTATTTGAGTTTGGTGCTCTAATTGGGAGCAATTTCCATTCAATCGTTCTACTAGAAATCAACTTGATGCTTTTTAATTTACTTAAGGAATTACTTTTTATTTACTGAAGGTAGTTAAATTTCGAGGTTTATTTTGGGGACACTTCTATTCAATCATTCTAGGCACAATCAGCTTGCAGGCTTTATGCATCCTCCTTGTAGATAATTAAACTTCAGAAAGAAAACGAGAAAGGACGGACAACCACAAACTTCCAGTCCTTTCTCGTTTCTTCCTCAAGTTTAATTATTCCTACCAACCCGCTCGTTCTGTCCTTCCATGTAGATGTCCTTCATTTACATTTTGTATCTCATTCTCTGCCTCTTTTTTTCCCTCTGATTACCATTTTTTTTGCTTACATCATGCCCATGGCACGTTAAAATGAGATTACGAACATTTAAATTTTCAGTCGGTTTAAAAAGGACGGTTGAGAAATTGAAGGGAAAGCGGAAACAGCGCGCGACCAGCTGTTAGAGGTGTTAATTAGACACTGGATGCATCATTATTCTGAACACGGGCCCGCCGTCGAGCTTCTCATTTGAATATGAAAACCCCCTCCACCTTGGCGAATGCCGAACGTAAATCAGCACACAACAGGCGTACAGTTTGCGGTATGGTTATAACCACGAGACAGACAGTTTCCATGGGCCACAAACCATACGTTTTTACTGCTTTTGTTTTTTCTTGACGCCTGCATGATGGCACACGTCAACATTTCGAATCCTCACCCTCGAAAAACTCACGAAGTGTCTAATCGCAATATGCGTACAGTGTGAGATATGGTTATATAACTACAAGGATTACACTTTTCGTGGGCCACACGATGTACATATTTTATCTTTTATGTGAACACCTGCATGGCGGCACACGACAACTAATCGAATCAGTACTACACTGCACTGTGCTAGAATACGGGGTAGTGTTGGGACCGGAGCGGCTCGCGTGAGGCCCGAGATGTATAGATCGTGACAGGTGTTGACACCGGCCGATGAGGTACAGGGACTTAGAACGATAAACTGGTATTCTGTTCACCAGGCAAAAGCGACCCCCACTTGGCTGCTACCATGTTGTACAATTTTGACCACTAGACACGTGACCGTCCCAAATCCTGAGGCTTTTCCGCAAAAGTGAGCCGAGATTTGTATCGCGATCGCCGTAAAAAAACAAACAAACATGATAAACTATTTTTTCAATACTGTCAGCCCCAGAGACCAGTGTCTAGCTCCGATAAGAACCCAAAATACAGCACCGCGGCTGACAGAATCTAGCGGAGGCTTTGCGAAGCTGCGCGAGTCTTTTGTCGTAAAAGCACATTTAGGACTTTATAACATCACGTGTCTAGTGCTCGAAAATGTGCAACATGGCGGCGGCCAATTTAGGGTCACTTTCAGCTGCCAGTTAATCGCTCTAAGGCCCTCACGTTACTAAAACACTCAGTTGGGAAACTCACCTTTAAAGCTGGACCGCTGGCGTCCACCCAGACCGAGCAAAATACGATAGCAGCGCCACCTCTTAGCGACGAGATGAAACATAAACGTTGCTTTATACTGCTATACTTCTGTACTTCTATTATGCTGTACTTCGTTTATATATACTGATTTATACTGCTTTATACTGCTATACTTCGTTCCAGCTTAAAAGGATTGTCCAATAAAATTTTGTTTTTCAGAAAACAATTAAATTATATTGTCATTGCTTTTAGGAATATCATCCGCACAATATCCGAATTTTTAATCCTCCGCCGCACAAGTAATTTAATTTTAAACAGAGCCCAACTGCTCAGATTGCACCTGCAAAACACACAGCGTTTTCGTTGGCAACAGCGGAAGCTCTGACGTAACATCAGGCAAAGAGAGCCACCTCAGCTTTTGACTGCTGTCTCAGTAAAATAACTTCGTTCTAAGAAAGACAAGATTTACGGTATTGAGAGAAGCTCAATTCTTCGACGATGATCTCTGTGCGCACCATCAACCATGTTCATCAAAACCGGGAATAAGTCAACGCCTGCGACTCTGACGTTACCATGCCTGATGTGACGTCACGACACGACCAGCCATGCATACTTGCGAAATTTGGCGTGAAGTTTCGTATTGATGTTCATAATTGATTTAACGAATATTGGGGCGTCTTTTAATGAAATAAATATCACATATGACTATATTTAGGCCCTCTCTACGTGACCAGCGCAAAAACTTAGTAACTTCCGGATATCACCGGATAATCTCTTTAAGTCAAGACACAGCCGATGCTACAAGCGCGAGCTCCGGGCTTTCAGCGTCCCTGCCAAGCACGCGCGCTCGTGCAGTGCGAACACTGTTCAGGGTTACATGCTCGCGCTTGTAGCATCGACTGCGTCTCGACTTAAGCTGAAACGAAGTATAGAGTCACTGAATGCTCCCAGAGTACCTATGCTTCGTTTCAATTTATCTGCGAGCGAAGCCAAAGCTTAGAAGCGCGAGACCAACGCTTTTTGCGTTTCTCCCCAGCTTGCGCGCTCGAGCAAAGCCTGAACGCACGGAGCTTCCGTGCTCGCGCTTCCAGCTTTGCCTTCGCTCGCACATGAGGTGAAACGAAACGAGTATAAATTCCCAGGCTCGAGGGCCAAGATGGCGGCTCAATCTTTTTTCTTTACTGCGGTCACCATGAGCTTTTAGAAAGCATGTTTTTGCGTAAAAACAAACGGACAAATCTCTTTTTGTAGGAACGTTTATTGGAGATTAGTACAACATGACAGGAGCGTAATGTTTGCATGAAATTTTAGTGCACAGGCTTTTGCGGCACAATTAATATTGTTTTTATACAGTCATGTCTCACCAGTCACTTCCGGTAGCGCGTCCCGACCTGAGGCGTCCTAACTTCCGTGATTAATCGCGGCGCGTCCGCTTGGGAGACGGAGCTTGGCCACCTTGTAACCCCTTCACACTGTAGACGTTTCGGCGCCAAAATGGCCGATCAAAGCCAAAAATTTAACTGTACCAGCGTACGGTATCGAATGCGAAACTCCGGCTACTGCGAGACTCGACCTGGACGAATACGTTGGTCTGTTCCCTTATTTCTGACTTCTTAAACTTTTTCTTTCAATATTCCTTCCCAGTCTGCAGGATTTTCACATCACATTAAGCTGTGCAGTTCTTGGAGTGGCCGCTGCGGAGAAATGGCGGCGTTGCGATCGCCATTAGCTCGGTGCTCGAGTACAGATCGGAACCGCTTTTCCAAAGCCATCTTCATGGCACTTTCCTCACTTAGTTGTTCAAGTATCGTTGAAGGCCCTCTACTTCGTTGATACCGGCACATCGCTGGTACAGTCAGTAGGTGGGATGTGATTATGAACACGAGTAAGACAAAGTTGACGGGCGACGAGGCGTAATTTTTTGCACTTCTCTTATTGTAGCTTTTGCATGGCCGGAACGCGAAAAAATGTCAAATCAGTACAGCGAAAAACTCACTCATTTTATAGTAACAACAAGCGTATAATGCAGGGTGGGATTATAATCGTGATAATTGCAGTTTTATGGGCCAAACGGCGTGCGTTTTAACTTTTTCTTTTGTGATACCCGCATGGCTGGCACACGACACGATCTCCTATCATTTGCCCACGGTATTTCAGTGATACTTTCATAATCGCTTGACGCTTTTATCTATTTTGGGGTAATATCACTATTAGAAATAAAACCCGGTTTTGTGAATGCGCCATTTATAAAAGCACCGCCATTCGAGTCGCTCCGTAAATTAAATCTACGTCTGGCGCGCTTAAGTGGTTCCAAGCTTTAGGCGTTTTGTCTGCTTCTGCGTTAACATTGCGTAAATAAAAACAGAATCAGCCCATTCAGCTTAAAATACGTCAATAATTGTTCCGCTTTTAACCGCTTTAGTGGGTGGTCATAATAAAGTTTGCACTCGCCGTTTTCTATCTTGTAGCCGGACTGTGAAGTGACAGATCTGACAATAAGCATTGTCGTGCGAGCGCTCGAGGGGCATCTTTATCGAATTCCCGCTGGGCTGGCATTTGTCGGCCAGTGCAATAAACGTTGTTAGCGAGTTGATCGAAACGAGCCAAAGGGGAAGAATTCGTGTGTGCTTCATTTTAGTACGCACCTATGAGGGTTTAACCGCGTGCCACAAAGGTTGTTGTTTAGGTATTGAGCTGCCACGGGAGTTTACTGTAAAACCCCAGACAAATTGCTCGTACATCACAAAAATGACACGGAGTTTCTCCGCGGACACGGTGACAGAGAGTTGTCTGCGGACACCTCCTCAAACATGTCGAAGCATGTTTTCTTCGTACACGCATGTATGTTTCGTGCATGTCGGCAGACATTTTTGTGTGAGCAATGGGGCAGGACCGCCATACAAGGAAGAAACACGCTCAAAACAGTGTCTGAACACTGTCTCTTTCTTTGTATGATATATTAGCAGTGTGTCCGCGGCTTAATACATGAAAATAACGGTGGAAAACAAAACGCTCGCCTTGTTCGTTGGTTCAGTGCTCCCATTTAGACGCACAAAAACACAATGCCGACAAAGCCAGGATGCCGAAAGCCCACGAAGCGTCAGTTCGTTGTGTCTGCCTTTGCCCATTCCTGTGTTCTTCTGCGCTTGGGAATTTAGGCGGAATATCAACTATTAAAAGCATATTTATAAAAGAAAGTTGTATTTTCGAGATTTAGGTATTATAACCTAAGTTTTAAACGTTAAACATTTCACTGGTGCATTACTTGCTCGATGGGGGTAAAAAGAAAAACAAATCTTCGAGACCTACGAAACCTGAAGTCTTTAAATGCGTCGATTCTGGCTGTTGAATTTTAACAAATGTAAACGTAGCGGCTTAGTTCGATACACTAAGAGAAGGACAATTGCCGACCTCAACTGTGACAGCCAGATTCGTCCGTCACACTAAATGCGTTAGCCCCGAAGTGGAATAACCTGCTTCGGTATACACGAGCTGGGCTCCCCGTGGCGATCATCAAGGGCGCGTGACCGTTCACGCGCAACTCAACGTCGACGCCCCCAAAGACCGCTCGCTGTGAATCGAAGAGGCGCGGTGTCGTGGTCGGCAACGGGGGACGTGTGAGAACGCGGGTACAGGAATCCCACAACGCCGGCGGCTGGGTAGGAACTCTATACCCGTACAAACAAGTGAAAGTGCGAACTTTCACTATGTGGTGCGTACAGCCAAGAGATAGATAAAAGCAACAAAGAAGAAAAGAAACCCCATTGGGAAATTCGAATCAAAGAGGGCACTCGTCCAAGTTTGGCGTCGCGCTTTGCGGAGATTTAATGGTGACGCGTTGGAACTTGACGAGCTGAGCGGGACGTTGACCGGGCACATAGCGAAGCGTCGGCTCCACGGGTTGGACCGTTGGACGCACGTGGATCTTGGGGACATGCGTTAATGATTGCCGTGATGCGACGTGCGCTGTATTGTATAAATCCGATGGGACTCGGGTGTGTGCGCTCTCGTGTCAAAGTTGGCGCAAACTCGACACCGGTGGTCCTCCGCGCTTCGATGCATTGGCTAGTTTATTTTTCTCATCAACAGCGAGAGATTGCAAGAGTGATTGAAAGTCAGAGAGGTTAGCGTGAGCGTATGGCTCAAGCAGACTCCTCTACACTTGGGAGAGGGGCTAGGGAGGAAAAGATTGGCAAGATGAAATGAGACGAGGGAGAAAATATGGAGGATGATGTTGATTAGATTGACGTTATGTCACGTCTCATAGGGTCCGTGCCGGTTCTGCGTTTCGTAAAAAGACAATCAGGGCGCTGGTTTCCTTAGCGGAGCATTAAGTTGAACCCCAGCCACAGAGCACTTCCTCAACGGTATACCATTCATGTTTGAGAGTGTCGTCTAAGTACTGATCTCTCGGTGGCATGGAGAGTGCATACAATGAGAAGGTGTTCTACAGTTTCCGGAGTGTGGCATGTTGGACAGTTCGGACTGGTGACTTTCTTGATTCTGTGAAGAAACTTCCTTGTGAAGGCTACTCCAAGATGTAATCTGTGGATTGTAGTCTCTATTCGACGAGGAGGACCAGATGGCAAATTAAATGTCAAATTGGAATGCAGGCGGGCGAGGCGGCTGTGAAATAAATCAGAACAACCCTACATATTCGATGTTAATCGTTTGGCTGCTTCACGAAGCGCCGATGAAGCATCTGTCCGGAAGCATGGGGTGGCAACCTCAGTGTAGTGTTTTTGTGAGCATTGTTTGCGGCTCTGTCAGCGCTCTCGTTAACGATGACACCACAGTGACCTTGAGTGCACTGAAGTTGAAGAATGTGACCGGCATTCATGATTGTGTATGCAAGTGATGTGATTGCACATATAAGTACAAAATACACACCATGTTTCATTATTGTTTGGAGGGCTTGTAAAGCTGCTTTTGAGACCGTAAATAGAACCCATTTGTTAGGGCTTTGTGCATTTATGTACTTCAGTGCTTCGTAAATGCCCATCAGCTCTGCAACTGTTGACGGCGTTCGATGAGATAACGTAATGCTCAGCGTTGTTTTTTCCTTGGCACAAAAACTGCAGTGGTCGAATAAGACTCATTTGTTGAACCGTCAGTAAATATATGTGTGTGTAGAAACTGTACTTTGTGTAGATTATCAACAGTGCGCACTGTTGAAGTACAGATGATGCATCATCAACTTTTGCTGTTCTGCCCTGAACCTCTGTTTTTATGCTTAAAGTAGAAAAAGTCCAAGATGGACAGTCTGGATTTGTGACAGGGGCGAATCTCGTTGGCGCAGGCCCGTGGTGCCTGAGAATCAATTCCGAAAACTTTGAATGCTTTCTACCGGAAGGTATGTCGGCAAGGTGGTATTTTGTATGTCTGGTTAAGTGTCGCATGTGCACTCTCACGGTTCCTTGAGCTTGAAGAACCGGGATCGGATATTAGCCGGCCTCGGCAATAGCGGCTGATGTCGAGGCTGATCGCGGAAAGCCTACATATGCACGAAGGGCTTGCGCTTGCAGACTTTGAAAGTATACGTATATTAGTGATGTAAGTTCCCTAGAGTGCCGGACGGCTATATCGCAAATAGTCTACAAAGAGTACTGATAAATATGAAGCACAGAGAAAGCAGGTGAACCCCATGTAGATCCGCTTATGAAACGTGCCAAGATAAATGCAGCAAGTTTCATTTTAAGGTGCACCATGCGAGTACATAGTGAGGAGTCTCTGTCGATTACAATTCCTAGAAACATGTGATGTCTTACGTATCGGATAACGTTTCAGGATATTGTGTGTGGATATTTTCCCATGACGCGTCGAGTAAAAGCGACTGGCACAGATCTCAATGCTGATATATTGAGACCACATTCGGAAATATACCTATTAATTGTATTAAGATACTTTTGAAGTATGTTGCGTTCGGGAAGTAGAGTCATGCTAAAAGTTCAAATACAAATATCAGCAGCATAAAACGACGCTTTAGCAGTTGTCGTGAGCTGTTTACCAAAGGCCAATAATGAACAGATTGAAAAGTGTTGGACTAAAACGCAACCTTAAGGCACACTCTGACACGTTTTCTGTGGCCTGGTATCTCCCGTGTCTGCTATGAATATTGTACGGTCCTCAAGGTATACCTATAGCCAGCCAGCTGTTGAGGCAACCACCGAAACCCAGGTCTCTTCTAGGCGTTGAAGATTGCCGCATGAGAAACGGAATCAAACGCGCTCTTGATGTCTAAGATTACGGCAGCGCTAATATGTTTTTTTATACTTTTGATCTTTGATGTAGCTCACAAGACCAATTACTCCGTCTGCCGAGCTACGGCCCTTCCGTAATCCCGACAGGCAATCAAGGTAACACTCTCGTCTTTCAAGGTACCATTCCACACGGACAGGAATCATACGCTCCATTACTTTACCAATGCAGCTGGCAATGGCAATTTATCTGTACGAAGATAAGTTCATATTTGACTTTTCCGGCTTTAGCAGGGGGTGATTCTGCTCGTTTTCCGTGAGAAAGGAGCTTGCCTAGTTTCCCAGGTGCAGTGTTAAAATGTTAGCAGCCTCGTCTGAGCTTCAGGATCAAGGTATTTAAGAGCCATATAGCTGACCCCACCCGGTCTGGGAGAAGAAGATGGATTGGGTGAGGCAAACGCCGCGTCAAGTTCTGACCGAGTAAATGGCAAATCCTGTTGCTGTCTGCAGAAGTACGAATCCTATTTTGTTGAATCGAGGATATGGTTCGTGTAGCAGTAGTGTTCGCTAACAAGACACCGAACTTTTTTGTTACAGCTATCTCGTCGCGCTGCATCGATAGCGCAAGAGCTCGGAATAGATAGCGTTGCTGAGGAAGAAATTTCAGAGTTACCTGAGGTCTTCCGTAATGAATTTCCAGGATTTAATAAGGAAAAAAATAATAAGTTTATTTCCATCGATTATGATGGGGGTCCAAAAGGAAACAAAATGTTGCAGTAGGCTGCTTGACTGGTCCACGGGATCCACCGTTTCCTTCCGAGCTTCACAAAATGTCGACGAATATGCCTTTGGGCTTTACGCGCACTCCGTAAGTCGGCAACGTCCATAGACCTTCGGTGACGGCGCTCGGCTTGTCGTCTAATAGCTCGCAGACGCTCATACTTTGCCACTTGTAGAACAATGGTCAGCAACGTTGAACATTTTGGTAGAGCCTCGTTGACAATCAAAAAGAGCACTAGAGAAAGAGGCCAACTTATCGCATCTGTTGGCAAATTTTCCATTGAGTTTTCAAATACCTGCCACCATGTACATTTGACCGCGTGACTCCTGGTACTCGTAGAAAATTAAGTAATTTTGACATATGCTGGAAGATGATCACTTCCTCGTGTTTCAGCACCAGTGTACTACTTGATTTGATGGAACAGGGACAAGAAGACGAAGGTGACATCCAGTGACAGCTGATGTATCTTGTCCCGCGTATGTACGTTGGGCTTCCGTCATTAGCGCTAGAAAGACCATCTGATGTTGCAAAGTCAGCTAAATCTCTTCCTCGAGAGTTGGTGGTAAGACTTTTCGAATTATAGACCGATGGGCATCAAAAATTCCAGTTACCACATGTGGTGGCTCAACTTAAGAATTTTCTTCCAGTCGTTTTTGATCAAAAGCTGATTTTGGGGGTATGTATGCCGCCATGAGAGAAAATTTGCTTTGGCTCTTTTTGATTGTAACACAAACGTATGCAACATTGCGATGTGGCGATATTTGATGCGGGATTCATGTGAGATCTTTTCGTATAGCAACCATAGCGTGGCTCGACCAAGAACTTCTTTCTGTGTGGAACACTTCGTATCCAGAAAGAGTGAAGTAAGGTTGCGGGTTAGACTCACGTATGACAATAACCATGAAAAGAAACTTCCACGTAAATTGGTGAAAGTTCCTAAGATGAGATTGAAGGTCTCGTGGGTTCCATTGTGAAAGGCTTCTCGAATATTTTTGTTAATAATGGCATGCAATAAATAAAACAAAGAAAACTGTGCTGCTTAGCTTAAACCAGACAGCTTAAACCAGTCATTCTTAAAGTAATGGAGTGGAAATTTATGATGAGAAATGAGATAGGAAACTGTGGATAGCTGACTTTAAGGCCATCACTATGGTTCCTATAGACGTTTTTTGTTTCCTGTCGTTCTCTGCAGTCACATGGATTCCGTATCTGGTACACGGGACGACAAAATAATAGAACATTTCAACCTAGAATATGCGAGAAAATATAGGTGAGGCAAAACAAGAATGTGTGGTAGTCACGCATTTTTTTGTAAAAACCTTTTATTGGCGTGGAGAGATCAAAACGATGTTTTACCGCATACCAGGAGTGACGACATTTAAGGTGGCTGCGTCCCTGTGGAAAAGGTGTATAATAGGCATGACTTTTGTTATGATAGAGATTATAAGCCTGGTACTGGATGGTGGTTGGGTACCTTTGACTGTTGACTTCCTCTTTAATGCCGACCCTTTATGTAGGCCACACTTTATTCAATTGGTCGATGACGTGTCCGCCAGTCTAATCTCAAGATTTTGGCTGGCAGGTGTTGTTTGTAGGGCCGCCAATGCTTGAAGTCAACGTTTGATTTTCTATTGCTGACAAACATTCATTGTCTTTCAGAACAGGTGGAGAACTCCTGTCAGGAGATTTGCAGATAGAGTATTTCCGCGGTGATCGCCGACTTAGAGGATCTTTCTTTAGAGAAAGCACAGGCTTCGTGGTGCTTCTTCGCCAGTAGACCGCGAAGATTGCTTGACCGTATTTCTCGCTGTGGGGTAGGCAGTGGTGTTCTGACGTCGAAACTGATCTGCAGCTTTTTGTCCTTGCCATCTGGGGCGTTGCCGAAAAGTAGAGGGGCGATCTCGTTCTCAATTGATGCACTTGATCTTGTTTGGACAAGGAGCTCCGTGTTGTTGTTTGCAACTTGAGCAGGGTTTGGGGACATGACATGCGGCAACTACATGTCCAAGGCGTCCACACTGCTGGCGTTGCGTGGGCTTGTCGACATGCAGGTACACTTTATTGCGCACATATCCGACATTCTTCGCATTCGGTAGTGTTCCAGGTGAAAGTGTGATGGCAGCGGAGTTCGTTCAGCCCATTTTGCGAACGCGCAGCACGCTAGGTGAGGAAACAATTTCTCGTCAAAGATCCGCTTCAGTGATGTCGTTGGTCAGGCCATGGATGGCGGCTACAGCAATGTTGGAACTTCGAGGTTCGTATGGAGTAACCTTAAACTTCCATGAAACGAATTTCGGGCTGGGATAAATAAATTTAGATTGGAATTTTACTAACAGCATATTCTTTGGTGGGCCAAAAGAAAGAAGATAGAAAGTCAAAAGCCTTATTTTCGGCACGAAACTCTGAAAGCATAACGAACTACTTTGTACCTCCTTCCTTTTGAGAGCTCTCTGGCTTTTCAATGTTTACATCCGCTGCACCCAAAGTACGTCAACCGGCGGCACCAACGTAGGTCACACGACACCCGACCTCACTTAATCCCTTCACCCCTAAGCTGATAGTGCGGCGGGAGCTACGCGCTTGCCAAACCAATCAGCCGCCTGCCTCCCTTTCATCATCGGGCCCCCCATTTTCCGCGCGTGGGTGTGCGCGAGGAAGCGTGATCACGTGGCAAATGTGTGGATGACCCAACGAGCAGGTAGCTTCGACAGCACTGTCACCTTAGGGGTGAACGGGATGGGGAAAGCAACTTTTGTCAGAATTTTGAGCGACGGATTAATCTTCTAGGGGAGAATGGCGGTGTCCGGCTTCACAAACAAGGGTCCGAGCAAGAGGAGAGTTCTACCTTTCCCTTTCTTGAACTGTTTGGTACGCAGCTCGATTTCTGAGTTGAGGAGGAAAGCTAAGAAGGAAAAAGGTAAAAAATCGTTTCATGGCCCCTTTAATTCCGCAGCTAGGCAGGTCATACGAAGGAGCGTGGCAGTTTCAAGATTTCTTGTGTCCACTGTCAGGAGATTGAGCCTCTCATTTGGGCGAATGGTGATGATGCCGTCAGCGTTTTTGGCTTGAAGGACCTGAGAGACCATGATTACGTTGAACTGTTTGCTCTTAACCAATGGATCGGTGGGCACAAATATCACCGTGAGGCCTTATGCTGAGGCCTGGTGTTTTGCGCGTTGACATTTGGTAAACTGCTCGAGGATTCGTGCTTTTTTTTTCCTTTGTGGGTTAGGAACGAGTTATTGTATATTTCCTCTACGTCAAGCAATTTTAAATCGTAGTTTCTGTTGTATACGATTCGGAGTCTGATATCTGAATGTCGGCGGAATCTAATGCCCCTCGCTCAATGCAATTGATTGGCCTAAACTATATGGTGGTAGGGCTGTAGCACCTTTCGGAAGCACTGGGGCTTCCCGTGCTGTGTCGTTTCGCGCTTCATGTATTAGCTGCCTCTGCCGCGTTGTCTCGAGTGTCTTCTGGGGAGATGGTGGTGCCAGAAGACGAAACGGGCTTGGGCATGGCGTTACTCGATCTCGAGTTTTCTGATAAACGAGGTTTCAAACGCACCCCCCCCTTTCCCCTATCAAGTAAGGTGCCAGGAAATTAAGGTCGGCGGAGTATTCCGGTCCTTGTGCGTTCGGTAGCTTCAGATTGGTTAGCTTGAAGACTCCAGAGACGTAGGTACAAACATGCAGTCTTGAATATGAGGTCAAACCTTAAATACGGCCGAAGAAGATACTTTCTTGCACAGGAGTTGCGCTGACACCAGAACGACGCTGGGCTCTGATTGGCTTTGAGTGAAAGAACAGTGGGTACACCTCAGTGCTAGATGCCTTAAGGCGTCTATTTACTATTTTTTTTCAATCAGCCAATAAGAGCTCTGCGTTCTGATATCATCGCAACCCCTGTGCAAGAGGCAGACAAACTTGCGCTCAGTATAACGTTCCCCTGTCTTAACATACATACAACGTAAAAACTTTAAAGGAGCTTTGACCGAATTTTACAGTTGAACGAGTTGTCCCACCGAAAACTTTCCGTGACACAACTAGGTTTTAGATATACAAAAAAAAAATATTAATCCAGGAGATCGTTTTGTTGTTCTCGGTGCGTCGCACTTTGTAGGCTTGCAGAAACAGGTGTGAATTATGTGCATTCTTGTGAAATTAAATAAAAAGGACGGTTTGCGCATTCTGCACGCGCTGCGCAAGGTACTTCCTGTCGGACTTGGCTGTCGAAGGAAAAATGGATGATTTTGGCTTTGGCAACGCGCATATCTTGGTAGGAGCCGCACCTTTTTCTTGCTACGGTTCTTGGGGTGAATACGAGTGGAGACGAGTCTTGAATATGCTCAGGTTTTCTACACGTGGCGGCTATTTTCTCAATCGTTACGGAGAATTCTCTTGGTGGATTAGGAGCGATCTAAAAGCGCTCTATGCTCGCACCTCTATACTCAAGCTCCGCCTTCAGCACGAGCTCGCTGGCTTCCGCAGTGCTTTGGTTGCGCGTGCCTGCGCGTTCACACTTGTGTTAGCAAGAGCAGAAAGCTCGCGCTGAAGGCGGAGCTTGAAGTTTCAGCTTAAAGATGAACGAAGTATAGTGCTATACATTCAAGCACGCGCTTGCACGCACAAGATATCAACAAAAGAGCGCTTCAAGACCCTCTATACTTCGTCTCACCCTACGATGGACTAAAGGCAGAAGCTACGAACCGCCAGATCCAATCACGAGCCACTTTGACATTGCGTGGTATTTCGCTTCGATGCACGTGTTGGTGCTTACGTCTCGGATCACTGATGGGAATGGGTGGACAGTGGTTTGGATCGAGCAATGGGTGACTCAACAATTTTACATTGCAAAGAAAGCCACAACGTACTGGCTCTTTGCAGTGTCGAAGCTATAAAAATGACGCAGCGTTTTTGGATTCGGAGCATTATTCGTCCAAACCTAATCAATGCTGAGCGTGTCATAGTTTAGCGTGGAACGTGATTGGACCTGGTGGCCCGTGGCTTTGGCCTTTAGTCCATCCTAGGATGAGACGAAGTATAGATAGACGAAGATTCTACATTAAAAGCAAACAGAGGTATCTTCTTTTTTTCTTCTGTTTTATTAAGGAATGTTGTGTCACGCTGTCTTATTTGTTACCATTTCAGAATTATTTTAGTCCAGGTCGTTTTGACAACGTTGTTACCAAAGCCTGCGCCCTTAAAAGAAAGCTTCTATTATTTTCCCGCTGGGTGCCATTTTTATTAAAAACCGCACCCAGCGACTTCTACAACCAACTGAGAGGGAAAAACCTAATTCCACGGCAATCTCTTCGACCCAACCCCGCTGCGAAGCTCAAAAAGAACCAATCCCATCTGGCATGCTTCCTTTGAAGTCGTCTCGTCGACGCGGCATCAAGGCAACCGGTTCAAGACACCCGGTCGAGGTCACGTGACCCTCCGTACACATTGCAGCACAAGATCTGTCGCTCGTCGCTGTCAAAAGCCACGCGGCGTGCGATTCCGCCCTTGAAAAAAAAAAAGCGAAGAAATAAAAGACGGACAATGCCCTCCAATTCCAAGCGCCGACAGCATCACGATGCTTGCCTAACGCCTTTGACAACTCGGACGACGCCAGCGTGGGTAGTCCCCACTGTACACTCCGTTCACCGCTACGCTGACAGTGCAGTGAAAGCTACGTGTTCGTTGGACCAATCATACGTCTATCCTTTGTCACGTGATCACACTGCCGCCTGGGTACCCGCGCGCAGAGACTGGGGTCAGATGCTGAAAGGGAGGCGGTTGATTGGTCCGGGGAGAACGTATAGCTCCCACAGCGGTGTCAGCTTGAGGGTAAACAAAATACAAAAACTGAAAAACAACAAAAAGAAAAAGTCGGTTCTTTGCCCGTCTTCGTTCGGCGACCAGAAGCCCACCCTTGTGGTCCGTGTCGTCATTTCTTGTCTTGAACGGAGGCGACGCTAGTCGACTCTCCGCGTTGTATTGACTCAATCAATTTACAAGGCTCCGCGATCGACAAGTTCGTCGACACGGTTTTCCGGAACCGACAGCCGGGGTTGAGTTAAAACGAAGTCTGTCAAGGACTGCAACACGTGTAAACTTCAAATCGATAGCGATGGTGATATGTGGAACATTATCAATCTTTCTATGCTCCATTTTGTTGCTGTTGCTTTTTAATTAAAGGCGCCTTTTTTTTAGCTACCCAACCAAAATACATATTCGTAATACCCAGGGTTTACTTTTGCCGCTGCGCTATTTATTATCTCTGAAGTCAAAATACGTGTTGAAGAAACCGGTATATATATATATATATATATATATATATATATATATGACTGGTGATTTGGATCACTATAGTTCAAATATGTCTATTACCGTCTCGAACCCATTTTGAGTCAAATCAGTAATCTCAACATTTTGCCGGAGCTCCCCTTTGATACGCGTAAACTGTGCTATAGTCGACGCTGTGGTGCTACTGTTTGCTCTAATATAGTCACTAACGATATAAGACACGCAGGCGTGATGACTTTCGACCATTTTGTTATCGCATCCTAGCCAGTAATATAGAGGCATCGACCGATAACACCAAAAACCGAATCACAAAGCAAGCGCGATCCCAATAGGCTATGCTCTGCGTTACGCAAAACAGTCAAGTGAACATATTCGATGAGTTCATCGAACGTTGTACGGCAGCTGAACCGCTGATAAAACAATTCATCCAACAGATGTTTACCGCTGATTTGTACCCGCACACCTCTTTTAGAGCGCAGCTCTTAGGCGCCCGTTTCCGGCTTGAGCGGCGTCGGCGTCGCCGTCGCCGTCGGCGTAACCGCGCGTAACCCTCGTGAGGGTTACGAGGGTTACTCTCACGAGAGTTACGAGGGTTACTCTCGCGAGGGTTACGAGGGTAACCCTCGTGATCCTCGTGAGGGTAACAACCCTCGTAACCCTCGTAACCCTCACGAGGGTTACGAGGGTTACTCTCACGAGGGTTACGAGGGTTACCCTGACGAGGGTCACGAGGGTTATGAGAGTTACCCTCACGAGGGTCACGAGGGTTACCCTCACAAGGGTTACTAGGGTTATGAGAGTTAGCCTCACGTGAGAGTAACCCTCGTAACCCTCACGAGGGTTAAGAGGGTTACTCTCTGAGGGTTACGAGGGTTACCCTCACGAGGGTCACGAGGGTTACCCTCACGAGGGTCACGAGGGTTCTGAGAGTTACCCTCACGAGGGTCACGAGGGTTACCCTCACAAGGGTTACTAGGGTTATGAGAGTTACCCTCACGAGGGTCACGAGGGTTACCCTCACGAGGGTTACCCTCACAAGGGTTACTAGGGTTATGAGAGTTACCCTCACGTGAGAGTAACCCTCGTAACCCTCACGAGGGTTAAGAGGGTTACTCTCATGAGGGTTACGAGGGTTACCCTCACGAGGGTCACGAGGGTTACCCTCACGAGGGTCATGAGGGTTACCCCCCTGAGGTCGCGTGACCCTCCGCTGAAGTCACGTGACCCCCCTGAGGTCACGTGACCCCCCCCCGCCGAGGTCACGTGACCTCAGGGAGTCAACTATCCCAATACCCTACCATCCTATCCCTCAGTACCCTTCCATCCTCCTCCTCAAGAGCTGCGCTCTAATCCGGCGTTACTGGGAGTTGTAAACGGCTTTCATTTGTTTTTCTTTCCCTCATTAATGGGCGCTGGAAACGTAAAACTTGGCCGCTGTGACCTTATAGGGAGTATTCCCTGGTGGCAATTGCTGCGTGCGCGACGGCTGACTCACGTGCTGATGGCGAGCTTCTACAGTTCTTTTTCCACTCGCATTTCACACGACCAAGGTTGCCGGCCTTGGCAACCTGGGCGTTCATAAAGTTCGTATTATCGGCATAAAAAATTGGAAAAAACGGAACAAAACAGGCATCAACATGAGCGCGCGTCCCTCTAGTTTCCGCACAGTATAAACATCGCATGCTATAGTAGGTCGGAACGCCGCTAGGGAGTCGAAACAAAAATGGCACCGCCCGTCGGTACCAAACACATGCAGTGATCCGGTTTTTTTTCATTTGAAGGGAAGCAATGCCAAGGATATTCATTCCAATCTGGGAGCGTTGTTCGGGGACAACACCCCAGTTTATGACACTTTGGTTAAATGGCGCAGACGCTTCCAGTGTGGCCAAATAAGAGGAAAGCATTTCAAGGACGGCGACCAAGTGATTGCTGAAGTGGAGCGATTCCTGAACCCTCAAAACGAGGAGTTCTATAACAATGGCCTCCGGCATGTGGTGCATAGCTAGAAAAAGTGGGTAACTTTTGGTGGCGAATATGTAGAGAAAGTCTCAACTCCTACTCGAGTTTGATTGCTGAATCTCTATTCCTTCGTGACAATAATACGAACTTTATGAACGCCCCTCGTATTAATCTAAGCTCCTTCTGAGCATGCACTCTCAACAGCGCCCTCGAAAATGGCTTCCAGTGAATCCTCTATATCCACATTTCTAGTGCTTACCACCCCGGCACAAAAGACCGAGTCACTGAGCTGGGGACGAATGCCCGGTGTTGAAAATTCCATAGTAACCGGAGACACCAAATGATAAAAAAACAAACGGACAAAACGACAAATTTCAAACACCGCTTCTAGTTTATTTTAACAACGAGCACTCTTACATATAGGGTAAGACCCCTCCACCAAAGAAGAAACATCTCATCTCCACTAGGTCACCGAAAGCCGAACACTCAAACAGATCCAAAATGATTCATGGTGCCTTGATCCTTTTACCCCAACCAGCCACCCTGAAGACCTCATTTGAGGGCTGACTCGCCACAAGCGATAACAGGCAGCTCAACATTTACTGTTCTTGAACAGTAAAGGTCCGTTCACACTCTTGCAACCGAGTTCGACCGAGAGAGACGAAACCGGTTTTTAAGCCTCTTGCGATCTCTTAGCTCCGCTGCGGCCGAGCTGGTCCTAAGAGATCGCAAGAGGCTTCAAAGCCTGATTTGGTTTCTCTCGGTCGAACTCGGTCGCAGAGAGTGTGAATAAACCTTAAGTGTTGATCTAGATTTAAAAAAAACGAAAAAACGCTTCATATCAGTGTACAATGACAAGTATGGTGCAAGCCCTGAGCTCGCTCTCGTATCTTCTTTATTCGAGTGGGCTCTGCACAGCGCACTCAAATATGGCGTCCAGCGAATACCTTCTTTAGTAAAAGGGTGTTTACACGAAGGAGGAATCCCTCCCTTTGCTCCCCGCCGTCTGCATTACGTGGCAACAACGTCACGCCTTTGCGCGGAGGCCCACTGACGTAGACATCCGCGAGGGATGGGGGACGTTTTGCCCGAGCTGCACAAACAACCCTCGCCTTGGCGGGGTGTCCCTTCGCAGTTAGCTTTATTTTGTTCGTGTGTCTGTCAACTTCACTGGTCCTGTTCTGCTTCCGACTTCGGCGTGCCCGTGCTCTCGTCACGCACACCAAGCTTTGTTGTCGAATGTGCGACCGCGAAATTCGTCTGCTCACACTGACATTCCCCTCTTGGCTCCCCGCCGGCCGTGTGAATGCTAAAGCCGGGGGGGGGGAGGGGAGTTTCGCTGGTTCCTCTGACCGCTGATGTCACGCACATCCCAAACCAAGGGCATATCCCCCACCGCCCCCAATGTGAATACCCTTAGAAAGCCGCATATTCGTAGTCTCACACAACGCAGACTATAGTCGGTGACAGGTCAAGAACGAAGTGGAAGCTCCTCCCCTCCCTTTCCACTTCAGCGGAGCGAACGATGGAGAGGATGTCACCTCCTCTTTAGCGTTCGCCCTACTAAAGTGGAAAGGGGTAGGAGAGAACTTCCACTTCGTTCTTGACCTGTCACCGACTATAGTGATGTGACTTGACACGAACACCGCGCCGCCTGAAATACAGCCGTTTTTGGTCTGGGCGCCGAGTCGTTGAGACATCGTAATTAAACGCGCTTGAACACGTCTCACGCATCTGGCAGAGTTCCCCGCTCCTCTCCGAGAAACAGAACGCGGTTTCAAGGTCTTCGCTCTATCAACAGCGCCTACCGATTACCTTTACCGACTGTCAATCGACAAATTTGATGGATTGCCATTAAAAAAAAAAAAGAAAAAGGAAAGAGACCGGTGTCTTATTGTGTTAAGTTATTGGCAGTCTTCCGTTTAAGCGACGAAGACGGGACAACACTTCTTGGTTCGCCAACAAAGCGATCGAATAAGCTAGACTTAGAGTATTAGCACTCCATTCAACGATTTTTCTTGTGGGCGCCGCCATATTTGTACTTGGTGCAGGGCGGACGCAATTGGCGATAGTTACGATACAGACCTTTTTATAGTGTGTCGGAAAACTCACGTGATATTCGGTTCGCATTGACGCAGACTGTTTTAACATTCATGGCGGCCGAAAAAATGTTTTCGTTAATTTCAGATGACGCTTCTGATTACTGGCAACATTGGTCTTAAATACCGAGATGGCTGAAGTGCCGTCACTTGGAAGCATAGTTAATTACGATGTTGTCTTTAGTTCTTCGATGGTGATGTTCAGTGTTCGCCCACTTGAGACACGCGGGCCCGGCGACGAACACGTTGCGAAGTGAGCTTGTCGTCGGAACTTCCAAACTTAAAAAAAGGGTTATCAGTCACCGATAACTTCTGATCGTAACCATGTGACGCGAAAACCGACTATTATCGGCAAGATGTCTTGGTGGCGCCCTCGTATACTTCCCTCTCACGACGTCATTACTCTGCGAACAACGAGTTCGATGGTGTTTGTAGTGAGAATGGTGGAAGCTTCAAGATCGTAGCGCTCTGATGCCAACGCTGTCCACACCGTCAAAATCTCGAGTTCTCACATTCCTCTTATTTCCGTCGATGAGAATTCTTTTGTTGACGTCATAGTCAGCATTCGACCAATCGTGGAAAGCCGACCAATCGTGGAAAGCCGTACCACATGCGACGCTTGATGTGCAAGCACTTTACCCGGGAAGTCGTGCGCATTTCTATTAAAGACGCGCGTTCGAGAGCGATTAGTCCTGCAAAAGGGTTTGTCTGCACGAGCACTCGCGCAATTCAAGCTTTTTTTTCAAAAGATCCTGCTTGTGTCGCCCTCAACCATCCCTGTACGGTACTCGAGATTAAATGCTTCTCGGTCATGTTATTGATAACATTAGTGAAAGCAAGCAACAAAAATATTCCCTCTAGCTGACAGCTTCGTGCTTTGGTCATTTAGTGATGCCTTGAATTTGTGTAAAAGTAAAAAAAAAAAGGTCTAATGATAATAAGCTGTTTTTGTTTTTTGTTTTTTTCACGAAGAAACTTAAATATTTATAGCATATAACAGCCGAAAGATGGAGACGCAAAAGTAGCTCAAGGTAGAAAAAAAAAAAAGAAACTCAACTGAAGTCGCCAACAAGTGCTGATCGTAGACGCGACTGCTCTTCCTTGAGTTGCGCTGGAACTTTTCCGACTCAGTACAAAACACAACGTTGACTTTGCGCCTGCAGAAACCGCAAGGGTTAACGGGTGCACTAAACCTCAACTGGTTACGGGCCTAGTATTGCTGATGTCTGTTAGCAATACGGGGTGCTTATGTTTTAATTCAAACAAATTTTTAAAAAAAAAGTAAGAAAAGTTCATTAATGCGGTTTATGCAGGTAAGCTACACGACCAGGAAGACATAATACAGGCTCACGATATTGTCACGATATGTCAAATAATTAACTGAAGATTAGTAATTAACTCTTAATTAGTGAAAAATAACATATAATTTTTACTAGAAACTTGCCGAGAATCATCTAAAAACACTAAAGCAGTCAACTGGGAAAATGTGAAGCCCGTCGTACGCGGGAAAAGGGGAGGGGGGGGGGGGTGCGTCGATGTTCTTACTCGTGCAACAGACGCAACACTATCGGTCTGAAAACGCGATGCTAATCTTTTCTTCCACATTTTCCTACCGCAATACTGGTTGCATTTCCTCACAGCCGACGCTATGAGGAAATGTAACCAGTCAAGCAGCTTCGAAAGCGCAAGTCACTAAGCCTTTTCATGTTTATGGTGGGTTCAGCGATGTTAGAACATGCACAGAAACACGTCATGGTGCGCATTTAACGCTGTCTGATTGGTCTCATCAGCTGGTATAGCGTCGGCGCGTCGGCTGCGTCTCGACTTCAAAGGTGAAACCAAGTATAGACCAACTCAACTCTCTGACGTCACACCGCTGCGGTGGCGCTGCTGTCGGCATTGCGCATGCGCAGATGCTTCGCCTCGGGCGAATCTGGTTTCTGCGCACGCTCAGTGCCCACACCCGGTGTGGGGCAAACGCGGGCTTGTTTGTGAACAGTGTGTTGGTCTATAGTGGTCCTTTGCGTGACTGGAAAATTTAGCGCATCCTTGTGCTTACCAAGCGCTTCTAATGTTTGTCAAATTGAGAGATTTATTGGTTTTAGATGACGCTCAGCAAGTTTCTAAGTATAGCCATAGGCTTATTTCCACTAATTAAAAAGTTATTTAACAAATGTTAGTTAATTATTCGACTTATCGTAAGGATGAACCCCCATATTATGTCTCTCCCGCCGTATAACTCCCTGCACAAGCCGCATTAACCTAACTTTCACAGCTGTCTTTTTTTATGAATATTTTTTATTAAAAAATTAAAGACCCCGTTTATCTTGGGCATTATCGGTTGAGAAGTCTTACATGGTTAAGTTTGAAAGACGCATAAAATGTTCGCTGATTCCAGCCTCAACATTAACGAGTCGTCACGGGTCGACTCTCCGCAAATCTCTTGAGCGCCGTGCGCTTCGAGGGACGTTGCGTGGCGCGCAACATTCTCTTGTCCCACGATTCCGGTCCCATAAACATAATTCGTGTCGGCGAAAGTAACTGCCCTCTCCTGGCTTTACCCCAACGCGCATTCTTTACTGTCGCGGAATTTTTTTTTCTTTTCTTCGTTCGTCTACGGGGTTTGCATTAAAGACCTTGGCTCTTTCAGTCGTCACGAACGGTTGTCTCGTAAGCGCCCATTAAGCCTAAGATGGTAGAACAACTTAAGAAACAGCCCAGACTTATGCCCTGTTTCGCAAACGCGGTCGTTGCAGGCGACTGAGATATAGACAAGGTTGGCTGACGAGCGCCGATTTCTTTATTTCGGGAAGTATGCGGCCGCGCCGCTTTTCGTTTTTGTTTACTTTCTTTCATTTCATCTCGGCGAGTGTGCATCGAGCCGTATATGAGAACGGCGACGATTGAAGGTTCCTCGCGCGCGTCTATCTGGGCGAGAATGATTTCAATAAAGAGAAATGGCCAGCCGCTATGATTCGTACGAGACGGGAGGGAATATTAAAGTTCGTCGCTCCAACCAGAGGAGTATTTTCCAAGTATGCGCGCAGCTCTGCATCGCCCATCTGTGTACAGTACCACTATGCAAGATGAGGAGAGGAGATCGGTCTCCAGCGCTATAGCAATCGCCATTTCGGCCCCTCCAAATCTCCGAAGCTTCGAGAGGCTGTCGTTCTCATCGCCCAGTCGCCCCAAGATCACCATGGAACATCATCGTACTGAAGGCGTTTCTCGCCAATATAAGCGTCTTTGGCACTGTGTATGCAATCAACTTATCAATCATGGTCATCCCCACGGATACCTTACAATAGACCTATTGCTATTCAGCAACTTTCACGACCTATAGGGGGCGCACTGGTGCCTATCAAAATGGCTGTCATCTGGATGATGCGTCGTAGAACAATAGTACGACAAGCGTAGTTCTGCGACGCCTTGAGTAATAGTACTTCTTGCTATCACTCACGAGCTGTATTAGAGGCCTTAGTTTATTTTTTCACGTCAAAAAGGTGTAGGCAAGCACCTTTATTGTGAAGCCGATCATCCAGGAGCTAGGGAGCGCGATTCTCACACCGCGCGTACCACCATCGCTGAAAGTTGCGAATATTACCCAAGCATCAAGCGAGAATGCAGGGATTGGCGTTCCATGCGCCGCACGTGCTGGCCTCAACAGTAGTAACTTTTCTAAAGAAAATACATAGCACAAATGGCTTCTTGCACGCGCGTTTGTCAACGCTTTATTTTGGTTATTTACTTCGAATATTCTATACGGGGAAGGCGTGCGCGTGTGGCTCGGGGAACACCAATTCCTGCATTCTCCTTGATGCTTGGCTAATATAGCAAATGGTCTATTATATTGTTCTTCTGGCGTATTTCAAGACAATAAAATTATTTTTTTCAATGCCTCCAAGCACCGACACCGCATGTGGTGGTGGCACGAAAGTGTACGCTTGTTTCGCCGGTGTGTGGATAGCAGAAATCTCGGTATATACAACAAACGTCTCTGTGAAGCTGCCCGTCACCAGCGAATTTAGATCGGCTCACCAAGAACGGAGCGATCATGGCGAAATTGCTCATTTCATGAGCCAAAATGGCGACCATACCGGGAGCTTGGCGCTCTTTTTCCACGATCCAGTCACTTTAGTGCCGACGACACAGCGCCGCAAACTGCTTCGGGTGTGAAGCACACCACCAGTCAGCGGCGTAGACTCCATTTTCCCGGAAAGGGGGGGGGAGGGAGGGAGGAGGGAGGGAGGGAGGGGGAGGGGAGGGGGAGGGCAGGCTGAGAAGTTCTCCGGGGGAGGGGAGGGGGGGGGGGGGTTCTGCGCGTTACCTTTTCGCCAAAACTGGAGATTGAAGCTCACGAGAGCACGCTGGGATTCCATTTCCCATGTATTTTGTCAATAAAGGCAACGTGGGTGTTATTTTGTTTACATGCCACTACTAGAAGCTCGTTACATGGCACGTAAACAGCGCCTCGGTAAGGATCATGGGCCGGGCCCGGGGGGGGGGGGGAGTGGGGCGGCTCTGTTTCCCCAAGTCTCAGCAGGGTGGAGGGGGGGGGGGCACGAGCCCGATGTGCCCTAGTCTACGCCTATGCCACCAGTAACGTATTTCTTCGGAAGGATTTACCCAAACAAGGGCTGACAAATGCTATTCAACAATATTCAAGCCAGGTGTGCAGCTGAGAATGTCACAGTTACAGTCTTGAACATATAAAGTCAGTTAAGATTTCAGTTGCCGAAAATAATCAACCCCCATGTCCTTAGAATTAAAAAATAGCATGCGTAGTTACTCGTTGACAATATGTTAAAAATCATCTACAATAGCGAGCGATGCAAGAATTGGAACTTGAAAACAACCACCGCCGAACGTGATCGTTGACTTTTGCAGCTTCAAAATGGCAGCTGGAGTAACGTAAGCTTGTTTTAAACCTCTGAAAGTTCGGGCGAATGAAGCAATCAGAAGGCAGACAGGAAAGGCAAATAGAGAGCATTGAAAAATATTTATTATACCTATCGTTTTGACGGCCAAACCGTCTCAGTCGATTTAAAGGTCACACCTCGGTGATGTGACCTTTTGAGGCAGCGTTGTCTCCTTTCGGTTGTGGGCCTATTTACGGATCTGTTTTCAAAATAAATATTTAGCTGAGCTCGGAGCTTCGTGTCTGTCCGTCCCTTTTTGTCCCCTTGGTTTGAGGGTTACCATGTTTATCGTTAAATACTGTATTGTCTATACATGATAAGACTTTTGGAGAGGAAGGTCGCTGTCATTGTTTTATTATGCACCCGTGGCGTGCAGCCGCTTTTAAGCCGATAATACGCAGTCTTGAGTGCCATAACACGAGCCTAGGTGCATCTCCAGCCATCGTTGTTTATGCATTTTGAAGCGCGTGCCATCTGGTATCACTCAGCTCATGCGCGTAGCTTTGGCTAATGCGTAGACGCCGTATGACCCTAGTACGCACCGAGTGCGCGAGAGCGTCACGCGTTGGCACTTAATAATGTCTTCACCCTCAGACAGACATACATTTGGCACCCTGTCGGATCTCTTTTTCGTTATCTTTGGAAGGAGAAGGAATGTTCGTTCTTTAATCGCATAAGGAGCTCACGAGGTGCGCGTCCGTTTTCCTCACGATGGTTAGTGCACGTGCTACCCACGCGGTATTGTTTTAATTTTCACAGTGCATAGAAGCCTGGCATGGCACGGGCTTGCACCTGTACGAGAACGTTAAAGTATCCTCCATCTGTGTTGCTATAAAATTCCACCCGGCGGCGATACCCAAACTTCTCGCCGCGAATCAACGCGCGAAAAAGATCCACGAGTGTACAACCTTTTGCCGAATTACCCAAGCACCAAAGAGGATGCCGGAACGTAGGTACACGCGCTGCGCGTGCTGGCACCTGCCGCTGTAACCACTCGAAAGCAAAATCTCAAACAAATGGCACTTCGCGCACACGTTCCACAAACGCTTTATTTTGGGTATATTATATACTTCGACTCTTTTGTATATGAAAGGCGAGAGCGTGCAGCGCGTGTACCTACGTTCCCAGCATTCTCTTTCATACTTGGGTAATTTAGCGGAAGGTATTTTCGTTCAATTTATCTCGAGGGCTTGTGTTTAGCTTTCGTTCAACAAGCTCCAGTATTGCACGAGGTATTTTTATGATATCGAGGCGACGCCCGAGGTGCCAAAACACGAGCACGTAGATGGAACTGAAATCAAAACAAAAGATGAGGGACGACGCCGAATGGACAATAAAGTTCAATGCCGTGTTACCATTTCTTTTTATGGCGGTACGACATTTGGAAATGGATACGACCTTTGAAAGTGAACGGAGCTGAACGCACTAGGACCATCTAAGGTCCCTATAACCTTAGGACCACCAGCTTCTCACGATTGAGTGTCTGAAGCAGGCTTCGAACGCTCTTCATTTTAATATTATTATTGCCAAAATGTAGCGGTCCGACTTCTCAAAATAGCACGTGGGGGGTTGTGGGGATATTTATACAGCGTGTAGTTGGTCAGCCATTTAAAGTTGCGACGAGTCACTCGCTGTAGCTGAGCAATTTAGCCAGTGCAGTATACAATAGCACGTGGCAGCATGCAGAGCAGGGCTGTGTAGCCATTCTCGGTAAAAGATTTTAGTTAATTGAGCACCTAGTTTCTTTGGTTTTTATAGTTGTGGATTTGCTTAGATGGAAATGTCAGTACCGCTCGAAACCCATGCCTGTGCAATGTCACAATTTCAAAGGCACAAGAGAAAAAAAATAGACGGGCATTACCTTTCCGTTTTACCAACAGCATAGGAAAATATTGTTAAAGAAATGCGCAAGCGAGACGTTTTCGGTTTTTGGACGCCGTTGTAGTAGCAAATCGTCGTTTTTTTTCTTTTGTTTCGTTCTTTTTCTTTTTGTGGTTTTGTTGTCTATTTTAGGAACACCGCAAACATCCGAGCCGTGTAGGAGTTTACCAGCTGTGTGGGCGTTTACCCCTAGGGTTTTGTAAAAGCTTAATTACACGGACACTTTCGGCTTTCGTTTCGCCGGCGGCAGTGAATTGGCTGCTAACTTTGATTCGACTCAGCTAAACTGAGACGGCGCTGCTTGATGGTGTGTGTGTGCGTGCGTGCGCGGGCGTGTGTGTTTGTGTGTGTGTGTGTGTGTGTGTGTGTGCGTGCGTGTGTGTGTGTGCGTGTGTGTGTGTGTGTTCTAGGCTCAAACTGGATCCAAAACAAGTCTGGTATCAGAAGAGAAGGGAGATGAGAAAGAGAAAAAAAATAATGAGAAGTATGAGCTTTCAGGTACTACAGGGTCGCTATACTTCGTTTCAGCTCGGGTCCGACGCAGCAATGCTGAGTTGCGCCCGAACAGTCTTGCACGCTGAACGCGCTAATTGAGACTCTGCGCGGACTGGCTGACATCCTGCCTGGCCAGGGCGGAGGCTGTCAATCATTAGAACGCCCATTTGCTTTGAGAGCGGCAGAATGTAACAAAGTTCATCGAGGCGCGCGTGCAGCGCGTGAGGCGCGCAAAGAGCCCGCTGATTGAACGGCTTCGCCGATGACGTAGCGCCCGTTTGTCCCTACATCCCTACGCCAAGCTAAAATTAATGCATTGCAGAATGTCCCTAGGCGACCTGTTGACGCTCCAAATCCCCTCCAAGCATCCGATATAATGATCGCAGCACGTCATAAAATACTTGCCCTCGAGCACCGCGTACAAGCTTCCTACTTTTGCGTGTCTCTCTCTTAGAGTTGCATGTATTGCGTGTTGTCCAAGCAATGGCCGCCGGTGATGCCAGTGGCGGGCTTCCGATCCGCGATCCAGACTACTGTGAGAGTTCTAAGCCCGGTTCCACAGTTGCGTTTGAGTGCGTTTGACTGCGTTGCGGCGAGAACCGAAAGCGAGTCACCACGGCATCTGTGCTTCGTATAGGCGTGGAATCCAATTCAAGGAATCTTCTTGGCACGCGGTATAAGCAGCGAGGGATGTCCTGGTGTCTCGCTTCCGCAACGCAGTCAAGCGCAGTCAAGCGCAACTGTGTGAGCAAACTAACATTGCACCCGCGGAGAGTGCCGCACTGGAGAACCGACCCGAACGAACTTGCCAGAATGCACCGCCGAGTGCAAACTGATGCCTGTCGCCATAGATGCCAAAAGTACTGACCTCAAACCTAAACTAGCGCCTTTTTGTTCGACGTGTTGGGTGGGAATGCGCGAGTGCAGTCGCTGCCATCGTTTATCAATACACGTCGGTTGCTACAACGTGTAACTTATAGTTGCGATTGACTTCCAATTAAGCAACTCGGCTGTCCATAGATATCTACAGACGGCGTAAGTTTCCAAAGCCAGCTGACTACAAAACAGTATACACTTGAGACAATTGATGGCACTGTACGCGCAAGAGCTTGCTTCGTTTTAAGCATGGTATTGTGAGTGAACGACTGAAAGGATACGGCTTAAATCTAGTTCGTTGGAATATCTAGCAATACGTTTCGTAAGACTTTTTATTTCCCTGGTGAGGGCGTTGAGAACGAGAGCTTTCTCCGACAAAATACGACGGGGGCCAAGATAGCTGTCGTCCAAATATGACTTTGCTCGAGGCCGCCAGGCAACGTCTCCATGTTTAGCTTTCCGGGACGCTGAGTGAGATGCGCCACAGGTTTCTGCTGTGGGAACTTTGTCGACAAATGTTCCACTTTTCACCCCACACACGGATGATGTTAGATCTCGCGGCCTCTATGTTTGTCCTGAGCCTTTCATTACACACTGTGTTAGGTTTCAGCGTCTGTACGGCAACATAGCGACTCAAATTTTGCAAATAAAGCGCGGGTCGTCAATTCCTCCCTTCGCGAAATATCAGACGCTTACAATTCAAGCTCGCATTTGAGTTTGTGGCCGCATGAGACGCGATTTGAATAAGAAATTCTACTTTTTCTCTTTCGGTTCCGCTGTGCGAAATGCCTCATCGTAGCAGACGAGCTTCCGTCGTCTGCTCTCGCTCCTCGTCTGGGCGAGGCATGACGGGGATTGAATTTCGGCCCAACGGAGGTACAGAGTAGTGATGGACCGAATCTGCCGAACTTCAGATTCGGCAAAGTTCGGCAAATGCCGAACTTTTGAAGGAAAGTTCGGCAAAGATTCGGCAAAAATTCGGCAAATGTCTGCGCACGCGCGAGAACGCTACGGGCTGCGGGGCCGTGGATTGCAAATGGACGCCGTGCAATCGTGCGGTTATATCGTGCAGTGCACGGTGGTGCAGCGTAGTACAACCAACTCAAGCTCGTTGAGTGCAACCAGTGGTTACGGCGAGGTGTGGAGTGAGTAGGCAACACGGTAATTGTGTTTGTGAGCGAGTGTGGTTCTCTTCAATATTTTCTGCCTCAAGAATAGAAGATCGACCAGTAATTTACGCAGTCCCCTGCGCAAGTAACAAATGATGCGGTACATTCTGGATGACCTGATTTTAATTTGTCATTTCCACTTGATATATATTGCCAGTATCCGGCGGCGCGCTCAGCTACATACCGCGACTACGCGTGTAAGAACTATCGTGCGAAGTACAACCGCCGACCGAGGCCCGCTCGCACGGATCAAGTTTCGTTCACGGAGACGGCTGTTACCGGTCGCCTCCTCAGACTCTCTCAACCTACGACGCAGCGTGCATCGCGCTGCGCCGTTCTGTTACGGTTTAAATAAACGCATTACCCTGAGTATGTGAAACCACTGATGCAACGAGGTAGTTGAAACATTGGCCGACAAGTACATTAAAGCACTCCTCGCAATTATAGCAATTCTGTTTTCGGCTCAGAAGTAGTGTGTGCCGCTGCGCTGCGCACTCTGCGCGAGTGTGTGGGCCGCCCTTTATTTGCGAGTCCAATGGCCATATTTTGTCCTTCCTGTGTTCGTCCGCGTCTTAAACGTCGAACTATATTGTGTTGTGTCTATTGATTAACTCACGGAAAGTCGGTTGGCAGGCGCCTCAGCGTACGGGCTTGTAACCTTTCTGCCAGCCGCGCACGCTTCCCGTGTTCTACTATTTTGTGCAAATAAAGATTGATTGGTTGATTGATTACTTCTTTAACCAGCGTTATTTCGCGATTTTCCTGTATCTGCATAAAACTAAACACAGAACTATAATGCTCGATGTTGCGCATCCGACGTTTTTAACTCTCCCTATCTTCCTAAACGTTCGTGTTTGTCCTAACACCAGAAACTGACATTTTAAAGGTTAAAAACGAGACGTTGCTAATATGGGACGCACACTTTCATGCAAAGCTGACGTCAAGTGACTCCAACAGAAAAACATGCATATTTACAATAATAATAGTAACTTTTCTGGTGAAGGCTCAGCAACCGTTGCATTCGTTTTCGCGCACAGAACGGTGAGTCTCAGAGAAAGCAAGAACGCAGCGTTATTGCCCTCATTTTAACACTGTACACACACATGCAGGCTTGCGCTAATTATGCCTCGAAACCGAAACTCTCGTAGCGTGATTCGTGACTGCCACCCAACCTCGTTGTCACGCCACTTCTGCTAGGAGTCACTCTAAATTTGCCAGTAAACACACAAAAACAACACAAATACAATTATCTTGTAGAATATCACCTTACTTAGTAATAACTGCGTCAATATGCATTACATGTTGCATTTAAGTTAAGAAAAAAACAACATAAAACCTTTTTTCGCCAGAAAAAACTAAATTTCAACGTAAGTCTGGTAACATTGTATTTTTGCCGAATCTTTGCCGAATCTCTAGAAAAATTCGGCAAAAGTTCGGCTTTGCCGAATCCCAAGATTCGGCGCCGAACTTTCGATTCGGCAAAAGTTCGGCCCATCACTAGTACAGAGCCCAAAGATAACGCACAGCGAGCGGTGTGAACGCTCGCCTCCCCGCGCTGTCTCGTGCTCTCGTGCACCGCATAGGGATCGCGGGGGATTTTTCGTCAGAAGTTGTGAAGTTGAGCGCGCGCTGGGAGGAGGAAACTTTGCGGCGTTCTTTTGGTCACTCCCCGCGCTACGTCAGAAAGCAAAGAATGTTTTGTTCCATGAGTTTAGCGACCCTGAACTAAATTTTTCGTTAAAAGAAAGTTTTGGGGGATAATCCAAAAATAATGAGTAAACATAGGATCGCGGCGACGATTGCTTAGAAAATCCTAAAGTGAATTTTAAAGAACAAACGCAGAAAGGAGCTACTCTACGAAAACAAAAAAACACCCTAAATTTTAAAAAGGTTTACTCTAAAAGTAAACTAATTTTTAACTTTTACTAAATGCTTCACAAAGTACACTTAAATCATATATTCAATTTACGAATAGCATACACTGAACGTATAGTTTTCTTATGCGCACGTTAGTTGCCAGACTGCAGGTATACGCGCAGACTGTGCCGCTAAAACAGTAAGCAGGTATTAAAAGCATACTTCATATCTTCAACGTATTCTAAAAACATATAGTTTAAGCGCACTTCTTTGTTTCATTGAACTACAAAACAAGTATAATTTGTTTGTGTTTTTTTTTACCAAGGGCAGTAAAAGTATGTTTACGAACCATGTAGTGTGGTCGTCAGCTTCAGATAACGTGCAAGTGATCAAAACAGAACAAATACGTCAGAAGAAAAAAAGACATTGTGTATTTTTTGTTTACTATCAGGAAAATAGTTTTCCGATACTTGTGCTTGTAGTTTCATTCTTCGGTCATTACAAAGGAAATTATTCGTATTTGTTTATTTATTTTCTAAAAATAGCCCAGGGATTTCGTACGCACAGATGCAACACAGTTGGGTGACAAAGCATTACCCTACAACGACACAAACAAGCGAGTATTTGGAAGAGGGTGTGAGTATTCGTTATTCTCCATTGGCGACTCCAGCGAAATCGACGCCGCGTAGCGGCAATGCTGAGAAGCTCCGAAGAGCAGGTCGTTTCGACTCTGTCGTCTGCTATCGCTGCTTGGTTCTCGTAGGCAGCATAGAAACAAACATCGTTTCCAGGAACTATTTTTATGCTTCCGCCGTTTCGTTACTACGCACTGACTAGAAGAAGGTTTTTACTGTCGAAAAATTGATTTTGCTTTCATATTCGTCCTTTCGTCCGCCATTCAGCCTGATCAGCGCGGCCCCATAGTCAACACCTCCTAGACAGCTTTAAGCCCTGCGCGTTACGTTACATGACGTCACGTCCGGGAGGCCGGCACGGGCGCTGATTGGATGCGAGTGCCGCGTCAGCCTTCGCGAGGGACTATGATAGGAAACGAGCCCCACGGCGAACGCTGACGCGGCACTCGCATCCAATCAGCGCCAGTGCCGGCCTCCCGGACGTGACGTCATGTGACGTGACCACGCAGACTTTGCTGTCTGGAGTCGCGCAACTCAAGAAGGTAGGGCGAGGGTAAGAAGGGCTGAGGAGGAGGAAGCAGACGGAACGCTAAAGAGAGAATGAGGCCTCTTCTCTCATTTCCAGCGTTCCGTCTGCTTCCTCCTCACCGGCCCGTCTTGCCCTCGCCCTACCTTCTTGAGTTGCAACGGACTACAATCTTGAAGGATTACAACAAAGCCTTCCAAACTAATACAAATTGTAAGGTTCATAAATTAAATTCTCAAACACGCAAAGAAGAAGTTAGTTTTTTTTTTCATTCTTTTTCTTGAGTAAACTCGAATGTTTTCAAAAAGCTGGAGTGTTTGCTATATTGTGCATTTTATATTATACAAAGATATTCCTCAATAAGTCTCTGTATTCTAGGTCCAGCGTGCAGATAATGCCTCTTTTCAAACTTCTGTTGACGTTAATTTCAAAAACAATCTTTTTTTTATTAATTTTTAATGAAAATGTTTAACCATTATAAACGAAACTCGATGTCGTGAATAGGTACCAAAACCCCATAGCCAGAACTCTAGTGCTTCGGGCTTCTCTTATTACAAGCTTAGTTACCTCCCCCTCCCTCCCCCCCCAACCCCCTTTTGTGTTCTCCCAACTCCCGCGTTCACAAAAGGCGTTTGTTTCAAAAGAGCATTCCTGGCTCCAGGAAGATAGGACGCACTCCATGGGCTTCTCGGCGTCGGATGACCCACAATGAACTCTGGGTCGTGTGTGGCAATGCTGCGGACAGTTGGCTAGGTCTGTGTTTAGATACTCCGCCCAAAAGAGCCAGTGCGACGTGGTGCTTCCCGTGTTGACGTTTGTTCGAAATACGCGCCGAGGCTCATTGTTCTTGTTACTCTCTAAACGACTTGTAGCCCGTTCCCCTGGCAAATCTATGCTTCCAAGTGACGGCACCAGCAACCCGCTAGCAACGCGGAGCTCTATAGACCATTCCAAAAAACGGGCTTCTGGTCGGTGCCATCTTCAGGGCTCGTGCGTACTGCGCGTTGTCGATCGCTTTCTGAAGCCATGACAATGCGCGTGCTGGACTGTGATGTTCCCACGCTGGACTGTGATTTTGTATACATTGGAACGGTGTATACTTCGCTCACCTTTAAAGGTGTTCTGAGAAGGTTTCTGATATCTCGTAAATATGACAATAACTCACTCTGCTGGCTCTAGGCATCGTAGAAATCCCCAAATCATGACGATACGCGATCAATTTTCCTAATAAAAAAAACAAAACGATCAAAATTCCAACACACCGAGGTCATCTCCGGCGATGGGAAGAGCATGTTCCGAAACCAGGACCACTGTCAGTCTATAGCAAGCGAAGGATCCTCGCGCCTCCGACCGGTGGAACCGCCGAGAGATATTTCAAAAGCGCGCGGCTCGTTGCCCATCTAGGGGGTATTCACTGGACGCCATATTTGAGGATGCTGTTTAGAGCAACGTTACTGGAGCAAGCTCAGTTTCACAGGTCCGCCTGCGACGTGGGCTCAGTGGCGGTCACGAGAACTAGCAGCGCTGCAGTCGAGTCTTACTTCCGGAGTGTCTAGCCCACCAAGTTTGAATAGCAATACTTGAGCTTTGACGAGTTGGTGATTGATACTAACACTTCACAGCGCAAGGAAACAGGCGCACACAAAAATAAATTTCAAACACTCAAAGAAAGAACTTTCACAATGCGCTGACTCTGATATCTGCGCGTATTACACTTCATGTTCATCATTATTTTTGCTATTTTACACATGGAAGTAAGACAAAACAAAAAAACACGGAAGAAAAAAATAAAAGGAAGCTCTCAACGCGGTTATAGCAGACGACGCACGAGACAGGGAAGTAAGATCCGACTGCAGCGCCGCTGGTTCTCGTGACCGCCACCTGGGCCACTCGCCTCCGCAGGCGAGGTTGTAAAATGAGCTTGCTCCAGTAACGTTGGTTTAGAGCGCATACTCAGAACAAGCTCACATTGCTAGGCTGCTAAGACCGGCAAACTTGATGGTGCGGAACGCACGTTGCCAAAGAACTGTGGAAGCTCGCCAACAGCTCGCGCTCATCATCCGCGCACACATCTACGGCCGCCAGTGAATACTCTCTACAGCCGGAGCTACGATTCAAACCAGTGAGTGCGCGCTTGAACGCTTGAAAGCTGACGACCAAACACATCACTCCCGCAAAAACAAAAACACGAAAAAAAACCTAGTTTGTTGATTTTGAGACGACTTTTTGCAGTATTATGTTACCTCTCCGCGAAATAACATGTTTCGACTACTCTTACTTGCTTCTATCATCAACAAAAGCATACCCATTTTGTAATAACAGTGTTTACAATCTCAACGAAATGTCGCGTTTTCATTGGTCATATGCCGACCTGGCTGCCGACATAATGCTCCTCCCATCGCCAAAATAATTTTGATCTTTGATTGCTTTTTTCTTCCCTTTTTTAATAGAGGAATCGGCCGCGCATCGTTATGATTTAGGAATTTCCAGGATGCTTAGAGCCCGCAGAGTGAGTTATCGCCATATTTAGGCGATCACAGAAAAATCCTTAGGGCACATTTAAGCCAACGTTGCTAGATTAGCTCAGTTACGGAACTTCTCATTGACGCTGCATGCACAAGCAGTACCTCCCCCCCCTCCCCCCCTCACCAAGAGTCGCCTCCCGTCATTTGACGCGCCGGACGGCTGCTTTGGTAACTGCAGCGTATTCGATGGAATACGTGCGTTTCGAAGCGCAGCGTCTGGATGGCGTTCCACCGTACTTTATGGAAAACACATTTCGTAGACGAAAATCTAGATGGCGCTTTGAACGACGGGAGGCCTACTGAAGTGAGTGAGGGGGGGGGGGAGCCCTCACTCAGTTGTGGAACTCCTTCTTCGGGAGTTCCACAACTCAGACGCGAACGAGGGTATTCGCCCACATAATGATTCTTACTGAGTGCAGTCCGAGTGAGGCAGTTCACGTGCCCAAAGGAACTGCGTGAATTCCGCAGGTTTTCCTGACTACACATATTTCGCCGCAGAGTTAAGGAGGAGAAAAAGCCCATTGTCCGCAGCGACATAGTAATGTTGCTTTAAGCTGAGGCTGCAGCCAATGCTGCAAGCCCGAGAGCTCGAGGTTGCTGCTTTGAAGCGTCCTTCCGGAGAACAGACACTCGCGCTAGAAATGCAAATCTCAAAACCAGGAGCGCGGGCTGGCGAGAGCTGGAGCCTTGGCTGCAGTCTCAGTTTAAGGGGTAAACCGAGCATGTAGAGGGTACGATCTGCTAAAAGTCCCTAGTATCAATCAGAGGGATGCTGTGGTGTTAGAAGCCTTTTTACTAGCTTTTTGAAGGTCGGCGAAGCGACATGACGTGGTTCCGAGGTGTCGACGCTCCGGCCAAAAAGCCGAAGTTGCGATGAAGCATTTCGTGGGAATGGTACGTAGAATGTACTTACAAGTTAAACTCGTTTAACATGATCACTTTCATGCTGTACACGTGGCTTGCGAGGCATCGGACGGCGGAACAGCGCCGTAGCAGCAGCGGTGGCGGCAGCGCAGAGGAAATACCAGCGAGCAGAGCAGCTCTCACTGCTGCATTGCGAGCCCCTGAGAGCCGTCGCTTGGCCGTTCCATCATGGAGACCGGGTGCTCCGAGTTCCAAATATGCGAACGCTCGCTAAACGAAAGAGGAATGGGCTCTTATATTTTCGGAAGGTCCTCTTGTTTGCGAATTCAGCCGCTCGAGAAATATCGCGAAAAATTGATCGGACAGAATATATGTCCCCGTCGTCAGAAATGATCACGAAGATTTATTTCACGGAATCCGGGAAATACTGAGCCCCAGGAAAAGTGAGGTCGGTTACCGTATTTGCCTCGAGAATATAAAGACTGCCAGACAAGCTGATATGTGTCCCTCCATCTAAATTTATTTAAGGTGGGCAAACTAGGAACTTTCGATAAATTGACTAGGGAGAAATTTGGGGTAATTTCGTAACAGATAATGCGATCTCTGCAACTTTCGTTTATTAAAGAAACATGACGTCATTGAAGTTTTTATTCATTTACCTTTTGGCGCCCCCCCCCCCCCTCCCCTGACCCCCTTAAATAAAAGATGTTGGATTCGATATACATGTTTTTCGAAAACCATCTTGATTAGTTTGTGAGGTACTCTGGGTAGTCGTTTTCTCTTCTTTTTTTTCTTCATTTTGTTGCTTTTTTATGTTTTATATTTCATTGTACGTAGCAGGGAGCGCCTGTAATCTCCACTGAAATTCTTTTTTCTTTGCGCTCCTTCATACTTGTGTGCAAAAATATATATTATTACCATTCATATTTTCTCTGAACAAATCACGACGAGCAACAGTAGAATGTTAGTCATTGACAGAAGTCGGAATAGAGCTTGACCAACACATTGTGGCTTGGCTAGGGACAGTGATTATTTAGATTCACTCTCCCTCTGCACATGGCAATTTACAGTCGTCGTAATAGCATTCTCACTACGTAATCTGATGAGATTCTTTTGTTGTATGCCGTCATTGTTATTGGCTGTCACCGTGCTCTGTAGGAAAGTGAACTCACAGTGTTGGTTCCTGTCATTTCCCAAAACGTCGGGATTCGTTTAGTTGGAACCCCAGGCATGTTTGAAGTGTTCAATCTCACTCGATCTATTTCAGCAAATATTCTCATGTTGGAGCGCTTGTTCACCTGATTCTTGTGTTCTCTTGGCAGCATTGTGCGAAATATATTTAAACATTTTTTTTGGTAAGGAAACATATGTTTGCGAATATGTTTTCCTTTATATATCTTCTTTTTTTTCCATTCTGCGAGTGTTAGCGTTGTTGTAGAATAAGGAATGGTATTTTTATCTCTTTGAGTGTTGTGTGTGTCTGTGTGTGTGCGTGTGTGCGTGTGTGTGTGTGTGTGTGTGTGTGTGTGTGTGTGTGTGTGTGTGTGTGTGTGTGTGTGTGTGTGTGTGTGTGTGTGTGTGTGTGTGTGTGTGTGTGTGTGTGTTTAGATCTACTGTTTTATTATTAATCTAGAAGGCCACCTGAGGAAAAACCAGTCTTCTGTAATAAAATTAATTAGGGTCGACGGAATTTTAAAATCAACTAATAAATAACAAGTAAATTTCCCTAACCAGGTTCCTGTCACATATGTTTAGTTTTAAATTGTCAAGCTTTAGTGAGTTTGGCTCGGTTACGAAAAAAATAGAGAACTCAATATCAGATCACTCAACTCCCAGTGAGCAGAGCTAAGTTAAACCAGATTAAACCGCGGTGTGCTTTTTGTCATTTTCAACCAACTTTTGAAGCCGATAAAGAGTTCAGAAACTCGACCGCTTTGGCTTCGTGCACGCGGAGAGAGGCCAAGCGGCAAGAGAAAATAAAATTATGTAAAGTTTTTCCGAGGTTCGCTACGCCATTCTTACAGACGGGTAAGTTTAAGACGCGCTTTTTGAAATATTACTTCTGTGGTCGACATTCTTATTTGCTCCATGAGAAGGTTGTAAATATTTATATTTGTTTGTTTTTCTCTCACTGTGTAGGTTGCCCTGTGAAAGTTTCTCTTAAATCAGCGCGAGCGTTCATTCGATACCGAACTCGAACCGTTGCTTGCTGCGAACAAAAATCTAATTCGGCGTGAACGACGAGATAGTAGCATAACAACGAAGGAGTGGCGCCGGCTTTTATTTATAGGTTCTTTATTTTTAATCGTGTTTCTTGGGGTAAACGGTAGGAAAAGGGGGAGGGGGGCGGAGGCGGCGAGGTAATTCGTGCGCGTGTACATAAAGACATCTTTTATGCGCTGCCGAGTACCTGCGGTCGTTCTTCATATATTTTCCAATCTCCTCTAAGCGTTCATAATTTTTGAAAAAAAAAAAAGAATCTGTTTTGTTATATTATTATTTATATTTTTCGATAGACAAAAGGTTTTATCCGAATATCTTTTTGTAATTGTTAATACTTCCGCGCGAGTGCTTCTATTTCGTTGTCCAATATAGTTCAAACTTTTTTTGTATTGTGTTGATTTTGTTTACGACATTTTGTAAATCAAACGGAGCAGGAGTTTCAAGCGTCACATTGAGTTTGAGGTCCATGTGCACGGTTACCTTGAAAAAAGAAAAAAAATATATACAGGGTGTCTCTTTTTATATGTAACAGATTTGTTTTTAAAAAAGCCGTGAACCCTACACTTCTGCGGTTTGCGCAGGTGAGTTATTATGCCAGGGAGACATTGTATAGGAGGTTATTTGTAACTGTCAATTGGTTAATTAATTAACGTTTGTTAATCAAATTTTTAATCAGTGAATGAGTCATTTCTACTTAATTAGCGAACTAATTAGTAACTATCGCGCATTTTCTGACGTCCGCCACCACGAGTACTGCGGACTCGAGAATATTATTGTTTTACCTCGAATACACAAATTTTAGGAACTTTTGTCAGTCATCGCTGAAGCAACCGCTGTATATATATATATATATATATATATATATATATATATATATATATATATATATATATATATATATATATATATATATATATATATATATATATATATATATATATATATTGGGAGTGAGAAGATTGAGAGGTGCAGTTGTAGTAATATTGTAAACAAAGAGGGAGAGAGGGATTATTAAATTTATTACATCAAGGGGAAGGGAAAGAGAAAACGAGCTGGCGAAAAATTTTCCCAATTTTTCACCAGCTCTCCTTCCCCTAATTTTGATGCAATAAATTTAATAATCACTCTCTTCCCTTTTAGTTGAAAAAAATATATATTCTTTAACTATTTTTAGAGTACAGTTTGCATGAACTTGGTGTCGGAAGTCTTTGGCTTCATTTCGTGTATTTGCAATTTAATTGCTTCCATATAAAAAATGTAGTTCTCTCGATTAAATCAAACAATTAAACAAATTGTTGCCCAAATCGTTAGGCAGATTGTCACTGAAATTTGATAGGCTCTTGCATCATCTTCTACAGCACAAAGTTTTTTCCTCTTTCCTAAACTGCTTACGAACTGAGCAGAAACTCCAGGAAGATTTTATAGACATTTATGAAGTCTTACATTTAAATGCAATCCAAATAAACTCTTGATCTAATGGTGTATTCCCACGGCAGACATGTCCCCGGACAAGTTTCGACAAAATTGGCGACGTCTCCTTTTTGTGCTTTAAAATCCGTCATGTTCTAGGCGAAGAAACAATGCAAAACTCAAAGCTGGTTTAACTTTGTAGATCGGTAATTTCTTTTCCTAAACAAGTTTAACGCTTGTGGAGAATTAGGACTGAGGTGGAATAGGATGCATAGCCATATACTCTCGGATGGTTTACGTGACATTCAATTAGTTACACACTTCTATGTGACACCAAATAAAACGTATTTTGTGTAATGTTTAGATGTAGTACGCCATTACTCTTTTAAAATTACCAACCACATTATCAAAAACCTTTGCCGCGAAGCTTTCGGTAATTTTATTGAACGCATCGGTGCGCCATTTCCATCCGGAGGCTGAGTATTTGTCTCCAATTTTCTTTCTATTTGCGCACTTCCCAGGCAAGCCTGATGGTTCCACACTCAGGCCTGTTGCTGCGCAACAGCTTGAGCGCTCGGTGGCCGCGAGTGGGCTAGCGCACACCAGCTCTGAGCACGATGGAGCGAAAGCTCTCGCTGCAGAACCTAGGATCCTGGGTTCAATTCCCACCCCTGCCAGTTTCCATCTGGATGAGCATCGTATACGGCGTGCGGTCGTGTATCACTACTGCGTGGTGCACGTTAAAGACCCCAGGCTAGCAGTCGTACTGCACTGGCTAGATTGCTTATCTACATGTGGGTAATAGTGTCGCCATGTTCTGGCAGACTAAACTCCTGCTGTATAAACAACTAACGACTAATTTGTTTGTTTTTCTTTGCGCTGCCTGGTGGTTGTTTTTTAGATTGGAGTGCAGCGAAAGGCATGAGCGCAAGGTCACAACTCTGAGAGGTACTGATCTTGTGTGGCAGCACGTGCAGCGAAAGCAGTAACCGAAGCTACGAGCCCGGAGTCGCATTCCTCATTTCTGTCCATGGTAACCATGGGATTTAGAGGCAGATCCGCGGACTAACCTCGAACCTGCGGATTTCTCTGTAATGAAGGCAAGATCACGTGATACGGACATTTCTCTGGTCCGCGGACTTGGTTTCCTTAATTTGTCCGCCGTGTTAATACACCTTAACTTCCTACTTCCCTCGGACGAATCTCCCGCGACCATCCAACGGCTTGTAACATTACTGCGATTCCAATATTTATCTCGTACTATATATATATAAACATATAATAAGACCCTTAGTAGCTATACTAGCCGTTCAGATCTACCACTTTGGAAACCAATTCCCACAATTTTCTGATCAAACTGTCTACTTCACGCGGCCACGACCAACGAATTTCGTTGTAACGTTACGGCAATTCAAATGTTTCTCTCTTACCATATGTATATAAACATTATAAGACCCTTTGTAACTGCACCTGCCGTTTTGATCTAGCACATTGAAAATTCACATAATTTTCTCATCTAAATGTCTACTTCCCTCGGACGGGCCTCCTGTGACCAATGAAGTTTTGTTGTATCATTACTGCAATTCAAATGTTTCTATCTTACTATAGGTATACGAGCATAATAGGTATAAAGCATAACAAGGCCCTTGGTAAACTGTATTTGTCGTTCAGAAGCTAATATTTCATATCAGATTGATTTGCCAAATTACTCTCTACGTTGATGTAGGTTTATAACAGATGCATGCCGCCTGCTTTGTTAGTTACAAACTAACCGAAATCCATAAGAAAAAATACAAGCCGACCCAGGCAATAAATGAAAGAGCCGACTGACGGACACAGAATTGCCTAGCATTCGCTCATAAATGTTCTTGCATTTAAAAAGCTCGACACATGAGAACGTTAATGGAGCAAAATTAAAGCGACACGCAGAAAAAGTTTTTGTCAGTTCCGTACTTGTCCATCTGTCGCTTTTCTTTTGTTTCCTCCTCCCCGAAAAGTATATATAAAATCCTGCGGTGCCTCGAGCAATCAAAATAACCTTCACCTGTTTCACAAGGACTTTGTGATCTTAAGGTTGCTGCGATTAAGAGAAAGTGAAATCTATACCGACGAAAAGTATGACTTTTAAGACGAATGAACACGATGGAAGTCTTTTGCACGTCTTGAGGATTTTTTGTCGAATGAACTCGATGGAAGTCTCCCGAAGTTGATCCATCGTGAATGACAACGGCAGGGTCCTTATAATACCCAGTAGAAGTCCATAGCAATCTGTAAACTAACGTCCAACCTAAGGCGTTTTAAGAATAAAAGATGCCACCTTTTCATCAACACTACATACATCACTTTCCCATCTACAGTATGTACTTAGAGTTCGTTTTATATATAAAAGAAACGTAGTAATATACTATATTTATCTCGAATAGGTTATGGCTAGGGCTCCGTGTTTTCGGAGTTTATTTTTCGTCAAATTCGGAGGGTGTTTTTCGGAGTTTATTTTTTGCCGAAGATTCGGAGTTTATCGGAGTTTATATTTTTTTATTCCCAATTCTCCGAAATTCGGAGTTTAATTTTGCAGTGTTTCCTATTAAAAATAAATAAATAAATATTAACCAAATGTAAACGTATGCCAGATAAAAAAAATAAAACGCGCTTGTATCAATTGAAATATCTTCAGTTGAATTTGGCGTTGGTGCCATTGCCATTGGCAATACTAATTTATCCACGACAAAAGTCACACACAAGTGGCGCTTCGATAAACGCCGATACCTTAAAATCAATAAACTCCCGGAGGTAGTCGCTAGGATGCTCGTAGTCATCCCATCCTATTCCATCAATCTAGCCCGCGGCCGCGCGAGGTGGAGTAGTTAAGGAGGTAATAGAGAGTTTGAACTGCCCCTCTTCCCAATTTTATACAATCCCTATTGTCCAAAGCTTTCACTACTAAAACATATCCTTTCCTTTCTCTAAATCACAAATCGCATGGCCCGAACTGGAAACCAAAAGTGTGGTTTTTGTCGTGACCCGAATGTACAACGAACAACCTGTTGCCCTGAATCAACCTTGAAGAGACAAGCGGCAAGACCCCTTTTGACAACGGTCCGAGATTTGAAAGATAATTATGGTGGAATTTTCCCAGGACCATTGGCTCTGTGCTCGTCAAACTGTAAAAAAAAAAAAAAATGTATTTTACTTTTTTTTTGTCGGGGGGGGGGGGGGAGGAGTGGCATTGACACATAAATATTCGGAGTTTATCGGATAAATCCGAATTGACCAAAATTTTACCGGCGGGTGTTTTTCGGAGTTTTTCGGATTTATCCGAAAACACGGAGCCTTAGTTATGGCATAGAGATGATGGCAAAAAGATAAACAGTAAGATGACTACCTTCCAGCAACTCGATGTTTGCTTTCTTCTGACTAACGAAGCTTACACGCGTCTTCATAGAGCCTGCATCATTATTTACACCTAGGAAAACCACATATACTTGGAGCGCGTTATCGAGTCAAGAGCCATATTACAAATGTGTACGCAAGGATATAAAAAGGCACCATATTTAATCACGAGGGTGTTTCTTTGATGAGAGATATATTTAGGGTTGCGTTAGCTCCACTCTTCATTGTCAAGCATACATTCTTTTTTTTTACTTTTCCTTTTCGGTGCTTTTACCCCAAACACATGATTATAGTTTTCTTGTATTTTTTTACATTTATACACGTTTATGCTCATAGTTTTATCACATTATCAGCTATTACAGCTCTTTCCTCTCCTTAACCTTTGTACTGCGATATTTTAAGAGAAAGGGGAAACGAGTTTTGTACATTCAGTAAATACCGCTTAGATTTTCATAACCTACGAAACACACGCGAGGTTTTGTTTGTTTTTCTTCTACGCAATGGCAGTCGCAGAAAATATAAGAGAAAACGTTATTTTAGATAAAACATTAAACATTGGCAATAACAGTTTTTTTTTCTAATTTGGTAGAGTTTTGTATGGCGGTAGAACGAAACAAGCTGGAAGACCTAACAAGCATAAAAATGTTTCTTGGTCCCAAGGATAAAGTCGGTGTACAGAGGATGTGTTTCCGCGGCAATTTTTAGTTAATGTAACACACTTTACCTTTTTTTTTTTATTTGGTTACACTGATAGAAAGTGAGGGAGAGGAGATGAGAGCGCGCTGTTACGTCAGCTTACCGAGTTCTGTTTGGAATGATCAGGGTGACTCACTGTTCTTGAATCCGAAAGCGTACGACGAACAGCCGGGCGTCCTGCTTTCGATGTTCGCGTTCGAACAGTGAGTGAGTATAGAGACGCCTTGTTTCTTTTTCGCGGGTATTTTCTTGGGCGCAGTTTTAGAGTGTCGGGGTTATAATCATAAGGTCGGGGAATTCGATTTCTTCTGTCGGGTCACGTTCATAATGTCTTTCTCCTCAATAAATTACTATTTCTTCTCAGTTGTCCGTTTTTATTTTGTACAGATTGTCCTCTGAAGTACATGTTACACATTTCTTAGCGGCTTCCGTAACACTCCGTCGCACTTTTTCTTTTTTCCCTTGGAAGGGTGGGGGAGGGGGGAAGTCTCTATAACATAAACTGTGGAGAAAAAAAAGTTGAATAATATTTTCGACGATCATTTTTGTGCGAAGGATTTTGCCAAAAACAAAACGAAAGTACACGTCGGCTTGACAGGAAATATTTCGCTTCGCTTGCTGGATCAGCGTCCTGCCCCTTTTTTCGAAAGACATGGCGTTCGAAACTCTTCGTTCCACCCCTCTCCTTATGCCGCGCATTTTAGGGTTCGTAATCCGATTACAGACCCGGATTAACTCGGGAGATTAAGGTTCCATACAATTTTTCTCGAAGGATAAGAAAAGAAAAAAAAAGGAGAAATAAATTACATTTTTGTAGCTTTCTTTTTTTTTTTTTTTTTAGAACGAGAAGTATTGCCGAGCTTGTATATTGCCGAGCTCGAGCCCTTTAAGTAATCTGGAGCGACAACTTTCCCACAAAGCACAAGAGTGAGCCAATCGCTGCAATCCAAGGATGGAACTCGGCGAATAACAAAACTAAAAAATATGTGTAAACCTAAAAAAAAAAAAGTCTGCATTGTGACATTAAGCATAGCGAAACGTCATGCACATTGTAACAGCGCAGGCTGTATTCTTTTCTTTAAGAATACACTTAAAAAAAAGAGAAACGTGAGTTTTGGCCTGGGTAAATGAGCTATGCATCGTAGAAAGCTCAAACTCCGTGGAAATGTCACTCTTGCGGTTGGGATAGAACGCGAAAGTTTGAGAACATGACGTTACCTGTATCATAAGACAATTGAGAAAGTCAAGATTTCTCTATGAGCCGGAATCCGCCTCAGCCTAATAGAGTCAAAGCAAGAACAGACACTGTGGACGCTTGTGCGACATGTCACTTTTGTATCAGTGAAAAGCAGTTGTCAGCAAAAAGGAGAATATTGCTTTCTTTTTTGTTGACAAGTCCTTTTTTTTTGTAACTGTATTATTTGCTACATGTACCCACAATGGTAATTTTTCTTACTTTTTGACGATATCAGGCTTACTTGGGCGTCAGATCATACTCGGTGGCCGAGTGGGCTAAAGCGCACACCCAGCTTGACGCGCCTGGAGCGAAAGCTCGCGCTGCAGAACCAGGGATCCTAGGTTCGAGCCCCACCCCTGCCCGTTTCGATCTGGATGAGCATCGTACCGGCGTGCGGTCGTGTACCACTACTGCGTGGTGCACGTTAAAGACCCTCAGGGTAGCGGTTGTACTGCACTGGCTAAATTGCTCATCTACAGCGAGTGACTCGTCGCAACTTTAAATGGCTGACCAACTACACGCTGTATAAATATCCTCACAGCCCAATTTTTATTTTGATCGTCCGCAAGCACAAGGAGATACTTATTCGGAGTTGCTGCGTAGTTCTTGCCGTCTCTCTTGGCTTTCCAGGTGTCCTTCGTTCGTTTGGCACTCATATCCCCCATGCTGAAAGCTCTGACGCCGTGTTCGCGCTAACAGTGTCCGACAGCGCACATAAATACATGTACGAAGCGGTTTTAGCGCCGTTTTTCACGCCACGAATTTAAAATAAAATCGCCGTATACAGACCAATAATTTCGTCTGCGTGACCGAGAAATGTTCCTACCTACCTAGTACGTACGAATTATTTGTGATATTTGCTCTTATAATCGAGCGCAGGAAGAAAATGCACTCGCTTTTTCTCATAGAAATGCATTACCGGAAGTCAATTTCCGACTGTGTTGTCTGCTTCAATTTGCCGCAGCACTCTAGCGCCAGTTGAACCTCTAGCGCACATCATAATAACTCGGTGGCCTCTATTCGCTGTTTGAACGCGTTCGAACACAAATGCCGAGTGCCGGACGCCATGTGACTGGCGCCCCGCTGCGGCGAGACGCCGACCACATGCAATTCTCCCGTGCGAGCAAGTGTGTTTCGGGTCCTCGCCGCTGCAAAAGCTGTGCGCTGACGTCCTGGTTCCCCGAGAAATGGCTCTTTGATGCTCTGTGTTACCAGATCCTCGAGCTCCAAACCTGCGACCGGGCACTCTATGGCTCCGTCGTCAAACTGCCAGGCTTTGTGAGTGTAGAGGAGGCTATGGTGGTGCGCGTTAAACAACCCAGGCTAGCGATGGTTCTGCTCTAGCTAAAGTTTTTACCTACATTGGAGACAAGAGCTTATTGGGGCTTACTAACTTCCGGCTGTCTAAACAAACACAAGACACAATTAAGACATCGTGTCGAAAGCTATACTGCACTCGTAAAATTAAGCTCAACAACGAGGGACACCTAAGGTATCATTTTAGAGCAGACTGACTTCCACTTCTCTTCGAAGGTTCATTCAACAGATGCTTTTTCATCCTGTGCGTATTCTTCCTCAGTCAATTTTTGTTCTTGTATTGTTTGTTTGTTTTCATAATGAAACGTATTGTTTTATTTTGAGTGTTGCATCATTTTCAGATGCACGGCCTCCACACACGCAGAAATCCTGCACCTTCCAACCGGCCAAACAGCTGAGCGCGGCTCTCGCCGACGCGAGTTGAAAGAGCTATACCAGGCGACGAACAATCACTTCGTCGCAATCTACACTAGTTTTCTTCTTTTTTTTTTCTGCTGTGAGCGATCTGTCTTTCTCTTTCCTTTGTTCGATCATTCAACATCGTTCAGCTTCATATTGGCTTGCTTTCTGACTCTTTTTTTTAAATACTGTAAGTAAGTGTTTGTGTGCAGGGGCCAGGACTTCGCAGTGAACCGCGAGCATTACAATACTTATTGTCGCTGGCTCGTGATCGATGGCTACAGTTTAGGGTTGAAATGGCGCAATTCAGTTTTTCCTTTCGGTTCTAAGAAGGCAGGCTGCAGAAGGAAGGATGCTCTGTTAACGTAGACCGCGGTGTGAAAAGCGGGCTTTATTGTCCACAACTTCCAATATTTGTATTTTATTGTAACTGTAGGCTAGTGTATGGCCTATTCTGTATCGTTCTTACCTGCTCGAACTCTCGGAGAAGCATAATGATAACTGCAGAAAATCTATGAAGGATTGCTCTATATAGATAAGGTCACTCAACTTCTCAATCCCCCTCTCCTCCCTCCCCTCTTTTTTTCTTTACGTCTTTCAAGCCAGGGAACGCACACATACAAAATAATCAGGTGCAAGACCCAAAGTACGCAGCCTAAATTGTATTTAAAAAATCTGTCCTTCCATTGGAACACTTTGGTATATCGTCGTCACCGCTTTGCGCAGCTTGTATTGAGTCAATACAAGCTCCGTAAACGGCTTGTATTTACAAGCCGTTTACTTAGAGTAAACAAACGTAATGCGATGAACGAGAACGCACGTTTCTGTTTCACGGGCATTTCAAAGGCCTTCAAACCGCATGCCTTTGTGGAATCAGGGAAGCAGCGTTTACCGAAGGGCACGCGCAGAGTCAGGATCAGGAGCTGACTCACCGAGTTTCTCGAAGCCTACGATACGAAGGCCTTCAAAGGGGCCGACAAACGGGAGCATTATACCTCGTTTCAGCTTAAGTCCAGATGCAGCCGACGTTACGAGCTGATGGGGTCAATCAGACAACGTTAAAAGCGCACCATCATGGTGTTCGTCGTGTTTAGGTACGTGTATCGTTGACAAACCAGTCGTAAACAGAGAAGGCCTTGTGACTAGCGCTATTCAAGCTGCTCGATTTGTCCCATTACCTCGTAGCGTCGAATGCGTCTGGACTTAAGCTGAAACCAAGTATGGGCGACTCTGTACTCTTCATCAAAATAATGTTACGTTCTATTTTGCGAGCGAAACGATGTATATTCATCATATGCAAGAATACATTAACTTTAGATGCGTTCAAAGTTATTGATGGAGCCTACAAATAGGATACGCTCAGGGCGTTGGCACATCGTTTCCCGACTTTTTTGTGTGGGCGCCGCCAGTTTGGTGCCTGGTGCAGATCGGACGCAGTGGGCGATTGCTACACGATTCGAAAACGTGGCTTACTGGGCTTTTAGATGCGGTGTCGTAAAGCTCGGGCGATATTGTATTGCTTTTTCGCCCAATGTTTTCTTTTGTGTGTGTGTGTATGTTTTCTTTTTTTTGTCACCATTCCGGGGGACGCCGTCCCGTTTCCTGCAATTTCAGACAAAGATTGAGATAAATCTCAACGATTTTAAGCACCATGACGGTCGAAGTGTCGTTACATTAAAGCGCAGCTTATTTTTTGTGACCTTAGATAGTGAAAAAATGCTGTATGAGGGGAAGGGGGGAGGGGGATCCCAGCAATATGGAAGATTTCGGGGTGGGGGGGGGGGGGGGGGCTGCATGCCCCATGCCCCCCCCTTGACTAGGTGCCTGGTGTGTTGCATGTAAAATGTATATATAAAAAAATTTTATATATATATATTGTTTATGCAATGTCTTTTTTCTTTGTGTCTTTTAACAGAACATATGGAAAAACAGGTATACTATTTGCATCAGCGTAACTAAAAAACCCTAGAAATATAAAATCTAAAAAAAAAACAATTTTCAGAAAATCAGGACATATTTTTACCGTGGCGGCGGGAAATTTAGTCACTTCAAAACTTAAGAAACATAGGGCGAGTTGAATCCAAAACATCTTATTACCGCGCCGCAGCCAATGTGATTAAGGTATTAGCTCAAAGGAACGCCGAAAAACAAATAGCGAAGCAAGGACCGTGATTATAGTAGGCCGCACCCCTATGTTTCTTAATCTGTCAGTGACTATAGTAAAAAAAATTATCTAAACCAAACAAAACAAAAATAAAATCACGTGTCTGCAGCTGCGGGATGTCAACGGAAAACAAGCATTCAAGCGGAAGCGCACAACGAGAAGCGGAAGGCGATAATCGTATTTTTGTGTTCGCGGCCGATAATACCTCTCCCGCGGACGCAAACACCACTCCGCCAGCTTAAGCCGATAGGCCAGGTTGGTTTGAGTACCTCTAAGAGCAGCACTCCGCTACCGATGCAGTACCCGAAGTGTACATACTTCCTCCATCCGGCCAGCAGGTGTGAAAGCATTTTCCCAGCGAAAATATCAGTGGGCTGCCCGCCTACAGAGTTTAGACTACTTCAAAAGTGCGGAGCCAGATGTGCTTCAAGTCGGAAGGGTAGCCCAGATTTGCTAAAACCCTCAACCCAGCTCGTTTTAAATGTCACCGCGCTGAGGAGCATATGGAGTTGCGCGGGATTTCGACAGCCCTGTCCACTTGTGATGTAAAGGCAATGCATCATTTATTTTTTTATGTTTGAGTTTGAGTTTAAGTTGTGTGTAGGTACTTCAAGTTTTCGGGAGGACAGCACTCAAAACGTTTCGTACGATCTGGTTCAAAAAAGTGTTGCGTGTTTTGTTTCTTGTTAGCTTAACGTTACGCGTTATTCTCGCCGTAGCCGCCGACAAGGTGATTATGGCGAAAGGGACAGTATTACGGTGTAAAATACGTTTTGGATATTACGTGTTGGCAGATGTGTAAGAGAGGAAAGAGCTGTCATGAATTTGTGTTGGTGTCGTTTTTGAAGCAATCGCGCGAGAGTATAGAAACTCTGGATTAATGGTCGTTCATTGTGTTTAACGTTTTTTCCACGTCGACATGTTTCTAATGTAACGTATCCCATACAGCAGCTCTTGGGACACTCTCGACGTGGAGTTCTTGTGTCGTACATTAACCGAGAGTTTGAGAGCGACATGGTTCCACAATTAAGTTCTTCACTTTTTAATATAATGTGGGGCGTGTTTACTTGCGCTGGACGACTTCTGCATACGCGCAATTTTAAAACTGAAAAAACCGGGAAAAAAAGACTTATTTGTTCTTAACTTGCAAATCATTAAAGGAGTTGAAAGGTACGATCCATTCTCTCACTGGCGTCCGTGCAGTACGTTTTCTGCGTGCGTTTTAGTTTTTGCGGCCAGAAGAACAACACGGGAGTTTGGAACTTTCAGATAATAACGAACGTGTATTTGTCTGTCTGTCTATAATTGCGTCTACGTTGGAGTTTTTGCGAGCCTGCGTCGTATCGATTTCCTAAATCCATCTTCGTTCAAACCTGTCCGTGCCTGTACTGTTTCGAACTTCTTCACGCCTAAACAGACCTTAGACGCAGTCCTAGCTGAACATCCTCGAGCCAGGTAGCTTACGCTGCTCTTCGTCGCATAACAATTTGAGATAATTTGCACAGACTCCAGAGACTCCACAACTTGAAACTTGACTTGTCAGTCTGTGAATTTAATATTTTCCATAGATTTCAGAGACCTGACAACACGTACTTCAGTTTGCAAGTCAACGCTATTTGTATTCGGCTTCCTTTTGTATTTGGTCTTTTGTGCAGTGCGCTGCACACTCATTGTTTGAAAGCACGTTCCACCAACTTGCCGAAGCCACAAACAACATTTTCTTTGGGAGTACGGGCGTACTTAGGTATCAATTCAGAGCGGTATACCTATTCTCTAACCTTAATGGAATAGCATTCCCCGCTGGAGTATCGAACACGTCGGTTTATAGCTCGTGTTCCGAGTTTTCGATAGGTGCCGATAAATCCCGAAAACTACTCTCCTAACCGCCTTTATTAAAATTCGTAAAAATCCGGCAAAAAACAAAAATAACAACAACCTCATATTGAAGCTTCCATTTAAAGACAGCAAGCAAGCTTCGCAGGAAGAAAATCTGTATTTACAGCTTTAGTTCATGGCGTTTCGGAACGCAGCCTGCAATGAACTGTCCACGGCACTGCTTCTTTCTTTCGAACCACACCCCTTATCCGTTTCCCCTTCTTATCGTTACGGGGACGTTTTCCAAGCATATGTTCCCTGCAGGTTCACACATCCTGTGCCTGTGCCCTATTTACTTCAACGCAAGTCGCTATAAACCCCGATTTTTTTCGACACCAAAAATTGATGCAGAAAAACGCCGAATTTGTAGGTAAACCAATAAACGCCGAAGAAATACTCTCGGATAGGAATAAAAAGAAACCCCGTAAACAAAGAACCCTATTTATAACTTATACATATATCATCAGTTTGCTACAAGGCATGTATTGGGCGAAATTTGTTTCTTGTTCCTATCTACCTAAGTCTGGCCCCAAAACTAATTGAAGGCTAGCTGCGTAAAAACAATATTTGAATCTGCTGAGATACTACAACCCCGCCCCCCCCCCTCTCCGGCCACGTAAAACCAGCAAAAAAGCTCGGCGAAAAAAAAAGAAAAATTTTCTACTTGAGGCTTTGGGATTGGTTTCCGAAGGCCCATCCATCTATAGGATAGAGCCAATGTCTGTCTGGATAGAGTTTCCTATCTTCGTTGTTGGATGCTCGCCGGCCCAAAAACAAAATACCAAGGATTCGAACCATCTCGCTTTTGTTTTTGTCTCGCTTTTTCTGCGTGAACCGATTCGAGACTAGATGTTCATAAAACGCGAACGCCTATATACTCCGTTTCAGCTTCCGATGAACCACAACGGACGCTACGAGATATCCCAGCCAATCCTGTGCCGGGATCGTACCACGTGACTGCGCACCCCGCGCGTCGCTCCGCCCCTCCCCGTGATCACGTGACACTCACGCTGCATTGGAGTTGCTCCGATGGTTTCTATAGCGCCCACTACGGTTCATCGTAAGGTAAATCGGAGAACAGCTTCGTATTGCTCAGGATCGATCTTAGTGTTTACTTGGAGACAGGCTGCACAAACAAAGGTAGAATTTCGAGTCCACCACCTGCGGCGAAACACTAGCTTCGTAAACATGTATTTGTTTTTATTGTCCGTGCGCGTATGTGAACTAAGGTACTAGTATGTGCCTTCACTACCTCCCCGCGGTCGTCCCGTATCATATTGCGCACCGGCATTGGATATCATTCGGCTAGCTGAATTCGACACTTCGTATCTGTCTCTCCTAAGCCTTCAACCCTGGGCCGGTTTGCTGAGCAATACGGGTATCTGTTCCAGCGGTCAACACACCCACCCGTGATATTTTAAGGTTACGTGATTTGCTCCGCACAGAGAACAAACTTTAGGTGCCCTGCGTTACAGGCAAAGGGCTGCCATAAGTCCGTCCTTGCTTCGATTAAGAAAGTCCGATTTTGCGCGAAGCGAAAAGGTAGAAGAGGATTGAAATGTAAGTGAAATTAACAGTGACTCGTGTTCTTTAGAATCGGCCTGTAGATTTATTTTGTGGTGGGGGAGAAGAGTGTGTTAACCGTAAGTTAAAGAAAGCTCCAGTCAAGGCTTACGTCTGCTGAGCGGAATCGGCTGAAACGCTAGGTACTCTTTTCTCGTGGAGCCGGTCACGTGACCTAAGAATAACTTTTGTGGGTGAGTTAACCGCCAGGCGAGATACCCGCACTGGTCAGGAAACCTGCCCAGGTCTTGAAGTTTCTGATGCAAAGCAGCCTCTTTTTTAATGAAACAGCGAAGAAAACATCGTCAATATGTTGACATCGTGATACCGAAGTTAATTCCTGTAAACTGTTCAATAATTTTTTGTTCTTGAGATTTTTATTTTGAATTAGATTTAAGAATCTTTATTCGACATTTTGAGTCCCCTAATTCGTGATTGTAGAGATTGTACTGAAAGAACGCACTGCGTCATTGGTGACTCTAGCCATAGCCTCCTTTATACTGGAAATGCCTGCCCAACGGTTTCTTTGTCGTCATCGCGCCTACTTCACATATTTGCTGCTAGGGGCGCCAAAACCCCGCCTGAAATGCAGACGACGCTTGTCCGCTGTCTGCTGCTACAGTTCACTGTAGCTAGAGTAAGGCACGTCATCACGTTAAGTTGACGTGATAACGTACGTTTCCATGTTAAGTTACGTCGGTAACGTGACCTTACGTGATCAAATAGGTCACTTTATCACGTAGTTTTTTCGTAACACGAGCAACTGCTCGGTCGTCATTCTACCCGCAGAGCTATATAGCCGGCATAGCTCAATAGCACGAGGCTGTCTGTGAGTGGCACGTGGCATCATCAGTGGCACTATTCATGCGCGCGATCATTTCATTCCATTGATTGATCGTGGGCACTTCATTTCTTGCCTTAGCCTGACTCTTTGTGCTACGATTCTAAGTGGCATCAGCACCATCCTTACTGTTGTGGTACCTATGTGCAACTCGAATTCGCAGTGGCACTTCCTAGTGACTCATTAAGCAGGCTTCTATTTCTCCTAGTGATTCCCTCCTCAGGCACCAGGACAGGGTAGGACTATACTATCGATTAGAGAATCTAGTGGGGGTGTTGTATGAGCAGAAGAACTTCGTAGCGATTTAAATGAAAAAAACGAAATATGCTGAAAAAGCCTTTGCACATGCAGCTATTGAGACTGTGGTGGATACACTTATTCACCATGAAGCTCTGAAATGCGCAAAGGCAGAGAAGATGTCACTCGTTACAAAGATTTCCTGCAACGTCTGTGCGCTTAGTATTCAGGTCAATTCTCACAATCTACTCGGCGTCCGTGACCTGACATGCTTGACCCCAAGAAAAACGTCCAGCAAGCCACTATCTGAAGAGTCGTTAAAGCTCTGAGCTCCAGCACGTGAAAAACAGTGCGGACCACAAGACACCGGTCAAAAACATCAAGGGCTGTGGCTTAAAAGAACAGATTGAAAATGTATCTTAAGATCTGTCAGAGTTCTTCCGACGGGTGCGCAGGTTTTCGGTCAGCGGGGACTCGTTCGCGGTCTTAGGAAAACCGCTCGGCTGCCGCATGGGGTCCGCAGGCGTATGTTTTCCGGCTCTGCTACAGAAGCAATAAAAATGCTCAGTGGTCGCTGTTTCAACGTCGTGAAAATCCGCCAGCCTGTCTGTCTCCTTTTTAATTTGCATTGACTATTTCTGTTGTCGATAGGACAAGCACCAGGGTCTGGTAACATTTTAGCGTAGAAACGAAACCAAGACGTGAAAGAGAAAAGAAGGTATAAGACTTCTTTTATCTATAAAATCTATACTGACGGTGCCCTGCGCTTGTTATGTAGCACGGGTTACGAATGTATTCAATTCACAAACGGCATCAGTGGACTGTAGCAGCAGGCAAACGCGAAGAAGAGTCGTCTGCATTTTTGTATGGGGTTTTGGCGCCTCTGGTAGCAAATATGGGAAGCAGGCGCAACGACGACGAAGCATGGGGAAGCCAACCTTTGGGCGAAGGCATTATCAGTATAAGGGCTATGCTCTAGCATGGAAACGCGCGTCCTCGTGTTGTAACACCACAATAAAATTCCGAATAAACGTCATTCAAAGTGAATATAAAAAAGTAGAAAGCCGTTTACAACTCCCTGTAACGCCTGAATTAGAGCGCAGCTCTTGAGTAGGAGGAGGAGGGAAGGGTACGGGGGGGGGGGCAAGTGACCTCGGGGGGGGGGAAGGGAGGGGGGGGGTAACGTGACGTCACTGATGACGCCATCAATGATGATGCTGATGACGATGCGGATGCCGATGACGTCATCAGTGATGTCACTGATGACGTCATCGGGATGATGACGATGACGATGCGGATGCGATGACATCATCAGTGACGTCACTGATGACGTCATCGGCATCCCACGTCATCGTCATCATCATCACGTGACCTCGGGGGTCACGTGACAGGGTCACGTGACCTGGGGGCCACGTCACTGATGACGTCACCGGCATCCGCATCGTCATCATCATCACGTGACCTCGGGGGCCACGTGACCAGGGGTCATGTGACCTGGGGACCACGTGACTTGGAGGACCACGTGACCTGGGGAGGTCACGTGACCTGGAGGTCACGTGACCTCGGGCGGTTACGCCGACGGCGACGCCGACGGCGACGGCGACGGCGACGCCGCTCAAGCCGAAACGGGCGCCTAAGCGCTGCGCTCTAAAACAAAAATTAGGTTAGTGATTATGGGGTTTGGCGTTATAGTTCGAGCTTTTATGGTAACATGGAGAAGCTAGCATAAATCGTTAATGCCTACTTGCACTGTCCCATAACCTTTAGCAATATTAAAATAACAATTAAAATACGTAAAAAAAACTGGAGATGGCACCCTTGGACTTATTAGCATAATATGAATAATCCTAATCTCCTTTCTGCATATGATTAGAAATTTGTTTAAGTACTAGTGCATGCAAATTAGACTACCTCATCAGGGCTTTCATGCGTGGAGCCAAAACCGACCCAGAAACCTGCGATCGAGCGTTCGATAAATAGTCCCCTCACGCAAACGTTGGGCGTTCTTTGTTCAATCCGTGTTTGGAGCTGTATTCACGCTACTTATTAAGAATCTCTGTAGACGGTTCTTAATGCGAAAGCATTAACCGTCCCATGGAGCAGAAGCCGGCATTGTCTGTAACCGTCTGTATAGCAGAAAAACGGCACCCACAAGCGGAATTCCTTTGGCTGCGACGCGCCACATGCTTCGTCACGGAAGGCGGCGAGGCGCTCAAGGTCAAAGTGAACGCGCCTCAAAATAAAACACAAAGAAAAGCACAGCAACGCAGATGCATCGTCGCGGAAGCCGTGGAGCCGGCGGGTGCGCCGCGCCTGCGCAGTGGGGGAGAGTGATGTCACCGCCGGCGCGCCGTGTGAAAAAGGAAGATGCGGCGCGCTGCTTGTAGAAGTGCGTTGCGTGTAGGTATGTTTTCGCATTCCTACGCGCAAGCAGTCTTAAGTGTATCCGCTGAATTGTTTGTTGTATATATTTTATTACCGGAGAAATAAAGAAAACATTAAGGGTTACGTCTCAAGCAGCCCGCGTACTTACAAAACATATCATACCACCTATACACAAAAACATTTTGAAACCTTCGAAGGCGTAAAAACGGGGTCCCAGAGTCTCGTACGCACGGCTACAGCCTTTCCTGACCCTTCTTCTGAATTATACAACTATTTCTTTAAATCGTGAAACAGGGCGATATCTTGCTTGAAACACCCTTCATTTCTGAAGGTTATAAAAAAGGTGTGAAAAAAATGCTGCTGTGGTGCGGCGTAGCGAAAACGACCTTGCATTATCCTCAGACAGCTTTACCAGAAGTTTCCTTGGCAACTACAGGGTATCGGCCCCAAACAATTTACAATGTTTTTTCACCGCAAAAATAAAATATACGCACCGCCGAACGCTCTTTCTCTGCATAAATGTAGCGCGGTTCGAACCACATGACAAAGTTTCAGCACTAACCATTTTTTTATTCAAAAGGCTCCCGTGATTTTGTTAAATTTTGAATAGGAAAAATACACGGAACTGGCAAAAACGGGTCCCATTTTTCCATTGAAACTTTCAGAAAATCACTTCTAACTTTTACTACATTTGGGCGCTACATTTGGGCGGAGAATGAGCGTTCGGAAACTCGTAGTTTATTTTTGCCCTAAACAAAAACACCGTAAATGTTCTTTTGTCTTTTTTTTACGTGCTGAACATTAAATAATATTTGCCTGTACCAATGATATTTACTTGAAGATACATGGTATGAACTCAAAGATACTGCTCTTCCTGAGAAATATACGTATACGGCTTACACTTGACGTCATCGTATCGTGTTACTGGTCAGTCGTGCTTGTTCTTGCATAGAAACACACACACACACACACACACACACACACACACACACACAGACAGAGAGAGACACACACACACACACACACACAGAGAGAGACACACACACACACACACACACAGAGAGAGACACACACACACACACACACACACACACAGAGACACACATACACACACACACAGAGAGAGAGACACACACACACACACACAGAGAGACACACACACACACACACACACACACACACACACACACACACACACACACACACTCGGTGGCGCTACATGTGTGCTGCCTAAAGAACGCACTCAGCCGCAAGACGTACCTCAAGGGTCGCTTGTGTGACGTGAGCGCAAGCCGTGTATAGACGAGAACAATGCAGCATATTTGTAATCCTCATAACCGCGGAGGGTGGGACCTGCGAACGAGTGCCTTTCAATTGTCGAGCAGGGCGAAGAAGTCAACAGGGCCGTGATTCCGGCCTCGTCCGTGCTTCATTGCGTCCGTCTTTGTTTTTCCGCTCATGCATACGAAGTCTGTATGTGGTGCGTGTCATACTTGTGCACTGGATGCTTGTGAACACATATCTCTCTAGTCCATTTCACTTTGGGCACGCTATACGAGCCGACGATGAAGCCCATCAGGCCGCGCCAAAAGTGGATCGTCGCAAAGTCAAAGTCAACGTGTTTATTGGCTTAATGTCAACACACCCGAGAGCCTGAGGCACAAACAGAAAGAGAAGCCTGTACACCAGGTGCTGGCTGCGTCCTCGGGTGTCAGGTAACAGGTGGTGAATCATGGTAGCGATGGTGTGTGTGTGTACAGGTGAATCATGTGAATTATGACGATGAGGATGAACGCTCGTTGTCTTTTGTGGGGTTTGGTATATCACCGGCTAAACCAATTTCGTAAGAATAAAAAAAAACGCAAGATCGGAGCGCGTTTTTCATCGCACTCATCGCGAAAAGGCGATGAGTGTGATGATGTTGCACTTTTATTGCTGTTTGATTGTGTCAATTGTGTAGTAGCGTTCATGGTGGTAAACACGCCTAAAAACACGGACAAGGAAAGAAGCACACAGGACGAGGTATCTTCTCCTGTGTGCTTCTTTCTTTGTCCGTGTTCGTAGGCGTATTTACCACAATGTATATGTACCAACTAGCCCAACTCGCAGTTTTAATAGAGTAGCCTGTGCCGCAGCCGGACTTAAAAGTGGAACGGAGTTGGTTTTTTTCAAAAATATCTTGAATGCAGCTAAGGTGGCCATCACTATGGTGTTTATCAACAGCCTAATGGTGTTGCTGTAATTCCCTTAAGGCGTTATGCCCTTTGAAAAGATGTCCCGAAGCAAAAGAAATAAACAAAATTTCCCCAAAGCCAGCAAAAAAAAAACGGAAAACACTTTGGTGCGGTATTTAAGTTGCGAAACACATTGTGAGTTCGTATTCAATTCTGAAACAGGCTTCTGTCTCGAGACGTCGACTTCCAAGATAGAGGCATGTATCAAGAACATTAAGTAACGAGCGTGTTGATAAAAGCTAAACATTCGGAAAGAATAAACACAGCAAAGGGGGGGGGGGGGAGGCAAGGTTCGCTCCCCTTTTTGTGTTCTCATCCCCCTTTGGCCCCGAAAGAAAAGAAAAATGTTTAGCGCAATATTTCTGCTGTGAGAGTCATTTAGAGCGAGGTGCAATTCTGAAAGGTGCCTTGAACCACATCTGCACGTCGACCTGAAAAAGAAGCATAAAATAGAAACAGCTTTTGGCGAGTATTCGCCACTTTGATGTACTCTTGCTTGCCTTGTCTGGCCACCTGATTGCTCTAGAGTAGTATATTTCTATGGTGCCAAGTTGCTTACGGAATACTGCGCGAAAAGCACAACAGAGTGATCGAGGCTGGAAAAACTATAAAGGGGGGGGGGGATGGGGGGGGAGAGCATATCTTTTATGACGGGGATAGTTTAGCGTTCCAAAGAATACACTTGTATATAAAAAAAAGTAAGAAGCAAAATGCTGTTAACTCTCATGCTTGTGAAACCTGGGTGCCCATCCATCAAAATCTGTTCCAGGCTTGATTTCTTTTTTTGTAGGCTTTCTGGTTCGCGTTTGTCACTTATTTTGTTACTTTGTCTGACATCTTTATTTTCTTTTGATCTTATCGTTTAGTATGCCAACCAAAACGCTTCAATTAGCATGGACACGTTTCATAAATTGCTCGGTGAAAGTTATCTTTGAAAAACCTAGGGTAACTTGTTTAATTTGTTCGGCGCACACACACACACATATATATATATATATATATATATATATATATATATATATACTTTCACCGACCAATTTATGAGACGTGTCCATGCTAATGAATAACAATATATTTATATTAATATTAAACTGGATGTTGGTTCTTCAAATTAACCAATGGACTCAAAAAGACACAATAGTCTCCACTATTCGCAACCTGTAGGCATAAAGATGGATGGCCAATAGTGCTTTTTATGACGCAAATGTTACGCTTTTATATTCTAACAGCCTTTGGAAAACCGTTACACAGCAAGCGCTCGTATTGCTCACTCAAACTCGAAGGCATTGCATTGTGGCAAGACCTTCTTGAGGCGTTCATAAAATATAAATTGGCTATTTTCTTTCAACCAGCTTTGAGTGGGATCGGTCATATGGTAACAAGGACTTATTGGGCCTAGAATAGTAGGCTCCACACAGGTGCTGCTCAGAGAGGGTGTGTTTAATGTAAAAACAAACTGTATAACACTATGGGTACTTCATGCATAAGCTGAAGATAATTAAGGACATCGCCAAAAACGGTCAGAAGACCTTCCCCTGTCGGGTAGAGGAGGGGTGTATCTTGGTCAAGGAAGATTAAAAAAAACATCAGCATATATAAAAACCCTACTAACGTGAAAAACACTCGGGCCGTCAAAAAAAAAATACTGTCATGGTGCGCTAAAATGTATCACTTAAAATAGGAGCTAAACAACAGTCGATGTGCACACGCCGCTTCTGAATAAAAATTTCGTTATTCCATTCTGCAAAGGTTGAGTTAAAATAAAAAGAAAGCAGTTCCAAAAAGCCATCTACTGTCATACCGGCTGTATTTTAAAAAGCGGTTATCCCGTTATCGAAGCACTCTTGAACTCTACTGAGTAGTCTGTCATGCGGCTAGGAGTAAAAATAAATGTTTGATGTCTAAAGAGCAGGCGAGATAGCCTTTGTCAGAGTTCATCATTAAGAAATCTACAACCTGGTCCGAGCTCTTGATCAAAAGCGGATCTCGAACCTTCAGATTTTCAGCTTTTCTTGCAAGAAAATTACAATCGATTTTTGCCACGTAGCACACTAAGAAACTATCACCCTTTATGGGTCTTAACGCTGAATATTATGTGCAGACAACTGCTCTTGTTGTTGTCAATGCTCTGCGCCAAGCGGACAAGTTTCAATCTCTTGCACAGATTCTTCCCCTCTGCTCTCAGCCTCTTCAAAGACACATCTTTACGTTTGCTAAAACCGATGTAATGGCCTCGAGGGCCTCACTTCCAAACCCTGATTCCGTTATCACAACAAACCTTCCTCCCCTCTTTGTCGGAAGGAAGAAGTGACAGCTGGGGTACTTTCAGCAGCGAGACCTGACTCCTGACCGGCACGCGTGACATATCTGGCTTGTTTCGAGTCAGCACATCAACTGAGGTTGCCATATGGGCTCCATAATGCCCCTTGGCAACCTCACGACCGGGTCCATTTTTTTTATCGATTGATACGTTAAGCAGTTATGCTACAATAAATGCGTTACTCTATTAATCGCTTAACTGGATGGGTAATAAGCTAATTTCAATACTCTACCCTTATACCTTAAGAGCAGTGTGCACGTGGTCTCGTTACAAAGAAAACGTAGCGTAATTGTATGACGTCGCCCTCTTGACTTGAAAGTATATTCTGACGTAAATCCGGTGAATGTTGCTAAAGTATAGAGTAAGCGGATTGCGACACTGGTTAAGGATTCGTGAGACCGCATCGCACTGCCGCGAAGGTTCTCCAATTACTGGAAATCGACGCTTTGAAATTTCGTCTATCGATTCGATTGTGATCGATCGAATCGATCACATGGCCAGCGAAAATGATCGCGAACCTGTTATGTGGTTTTAAAACCAAACAGTTTGTACGCTTTATGTGTTCTACGCTACTTTCTTATATTTTTTTTTAACTTTTATGTAAGCGATATTCGAAAAAAATTGCCCGCTCTTCTACCCTTTCTGCGTAGCAGAAGTAAGAACCAATCACCGGGTTGCTTTTAGGAGAGATGGGCCGCGGAGAAACTGCCCAACTAAAACTAAAAGATACTGCCCAACTAAAACGAATGACTCCAAAAAATGCTATAATAACCGACAACTTAAGAACCCCAGGGTGAGGCGAGCTTCGAGCATGGTATCGACAGTCTGCAGCCAATGAATGTGCCGCAATAACCAATACAAAAAAAACTGATCACGAAGCAAGGAGAGTGAACATGTAAAGCCATGTTTCTTAAGATGTCAGTGTGTATATTTTGCCAAGCGAAAGTTCAAATGCAAAGAGGCTAATGTATGGCCGGTATTATGTTTATTTTTATTTTTTAATTGAAATTGTACAAAGGTGAAGTAAGTGAACCCCAAGGACTTCGCGTCTGGAAACATATACGCCGCACACGGGAAATATTGGCACGTTTATTGATTGGTGTAAATGCCACACGAACACACGCAGTGCGGCGTTTGTGAACGAGAAGCGATAATACAGGCAAATATATATTGGATCACCAATAAAGGACGCTAATCTTTCGTTTGTCGGTGGCCGTAAATTGGTATTGGTCGGTCTGCTAAAACAAAGCCATAACAACAGCCAAGTCGATAATATTTCTAGGGCAAACAATATCACGTATTATTAGCCTCGTTGTATCGTTTCTATTGACGCGTTATATAAATCATTTCGACCGAGACATATCGATCGCTGCCTCCCCCTACCCCCTAAAAAAACAAAAACAAAAAAGCAACAACATGAAACAGATAACTTAACCGAAGCCGAGGCAGGACGCAATAATGAAACCAGGTTCTTTCTTTGTGCATACGCAAAAGGCGGCTTATATTTACTTGCGCCACCAACCGCAATCATCGAACTGTCGCTCTCGTCTCTTGTCGACATCGTCGGCTATATAGGTAGGCACGTCGTCGCCCGCCGCAAAGACGCACCTATAAGTTCTTGGCTTTTTCACTTTCCTCTTCATTCTTTCGCTCCTTATTGTTGTTGTTATCTTTTCTTTTCTCTCTCTCTCTCTCTCTCTCTCGCTTTCGCTGCCTGGTGTGCGGCAGCGTCAACTTCTCCCACCTTCCAAATTACGTCACCAGCAAAAAAAAAAAAAAATACCGGCGTTCCATCGATTTTAATGTCCAATATCCTCGTCCCTCCAAGTCGAACAAACTCTGTCTCGCGCCTCGGCGGAGAAGGCAGAAATTGACTGTAGTATACATTTAAAGCTTATAAGATCACAATGTAAGCCCACATATCTACAAAAAAAAAAAGAGAGATTGCGTTTTTTTTAGATAGAATAGTATTTTTTATTTAGATCGCTTTTCATTATTTCTATCGACGATTTAAAAACTGAAAATTTAATTGACTATTCAAGTTTGCTTGGAATGGGGAGCGTGCTGATCAGGGTAATATAAATAATGGGAAGAACATAAGAGACAAGGACGGACAAAACCTCTTGTCAGTCCTAGTCTTTTTTATGTTCTTCCCTTTATTTATATATTCAAGTTTGTGCCGTAAAAGTGACGGAACAATATCTATAGTGTCTTAATCACAGTGAAGCTTTCGTGTTTTTGGAGATACCGATAATAAATGCATTTTAATTAGTATCGGTGCATTCCTACCTATACTAAGTACATGCATCTGTACAATACCATCTCATCATCGGACGTTGGACGCGGCGCCGCGCGCCTTTACGGTATGGGCGACTTGCCTTTCAGCGGCACCGCTCCTATCCTCAGCCGAAATAAATCACTATCACTATAACAATTTTCGGAATAACCAATTTTTATTCATCCAGGCATGCTATTTATAATATCGGAATTAAAAAAAAAGCTATTGAGAAAACGACAAAAATAAAAACAGGTTATGAAAAAGTCAACGTTCAAACTTTCCCGCGCTTTCGAGTTGTGTCACGTCGCGTGTGAAACGGGCATGTCGAGAAGGCAGTAAAAAAAAAAAAGAAACACAGTAGCTTCGCTCGATTTACCTGCATGTCCTGTATCGCTGCAGGAAAGTGTAGGGAGGCGCACTTCCGGTCATATCTTTAGTCCGATCAAAGCTAGAATACGCATCATCAATCGGGGACCCTGATATCAACTCTCGTATTTTGCAAATAGACAGACATCCAGAACCGTTCCGCGCGTTTCATCTTTTCGAATTACTTCCGTACTGCCAGTGTCTCTCCAATGAACTGTAATCGTAACTTACACGATCTTTCATTGCGTCGTAAAATGTCTTTCATAAGATTTGTCATTTTAACTTTCCACTCGGTGATTTTATTGTTCTACCACCATCGTACATTTCCTCCCGCAGCGACCACCAGTACGAGGTTGGCGTATCAAGCAGCCGCATTAATTTCCACTCCTTCTTTCACAAAACTTTCGCCGACTGGAACCGCCTCGCCGCCTCCATCGCCTTGATCACCGACACCGTCCGCTTCAAATCTGCCATTTGCAACCATATTTTGCAACCTTCTGTTGTGTTTATACTGACGTTTATATTATTTTTTGGCTTCAACCATTCTTCTCTGCCATGCCTCGGCCTTGAGAGTAAATAAATAATAATAAATGCAGATACGAGAAGTACACTGCCCTAGACTTTTCTGCTCCGATGCAGGAGTTGCATGGTAAATCGAACAAAGTAAATATGTCGCCATTTGTTTGTTTTTGCTCCGCTGGACTGAACTTCTCCAGCATTCATTTCACACCATCAAAGGTCTTGTCAATCGTCTAGAACAAGTTGAAATGTCAAAATTACAGCATCCGTCGTCCCCTTTTCAGTGTTGCCAATAAAACCTCTTAGTATAAATGAAAAAAAAACGTGAGGACCAATATTGTCAGTTTTCATGTAAGGTTGTCATCAACGCCAAGGCTATTAAGGCAAATAAAGCCTTCCGAAATTTGCGTTATGTACGGCACCTACGCGAGAGGTAAATTTTGCTGTCTCGCACCCTATCAGCAAAACACAGATAGACATGTCCGTCGTGTTCGGGCCAACTCTGTCCCTCACTGTGCAACTTCGAACGTAACGGATGGGCAGATCACGAAAACGTCTCCACGGGTTCACGAGCTCCACCCACGTCTTCGTGCATTCGATCGGCGTCTCGCCATGTCGGCGGCGACCTGCTCTACGTTCCTACCGCCTACCGCTGTGCTTGGGGGGGGGGGGAGGGGCGGGAGAAAGACAGACCAATAAGAATCGGTCTCCACTCACCATCGAACGCTTGTTAACGAATCGCGAGGCCGATAAGAACAGAGGGACCCCTGCATGCTTTCAAGCGCCGATTCGGTCGATGCGCTTTTCCTTTCTTATGTCGATAATCGATATTGCGTTGCTTTCTTTTGCCGTGGTGGTGTGTTCGTGTTGTCTCGGCGACTCCCCAAGTTACTTCCGTGGTCGCACGGCTGTGCCGTGTTGTTCCCGTAGGGTTACGTACCCTGCCGATATCCGGTTTCTGTCAACGTCGCTCTTCTGTAAAGCCCGTATGACTGCGTTTTAGAGCTTTTAAATAGAGGTGTGTCGTCGACATAGGCTGAAATAAGAACCGTCCGATCGTTGTGCTTGTTGTTTTTCCGGGGGTTATGGGAACCTGTTCTAACGTCAGATCGCGACAAGAATCTGAACTATCACATCACGTACACTGACAATTTAAGAAACGCAGGGCATCTTATTATTAGCCCGTAGCCAATGACGGCCTTAATCGATAAAAAAAACGTTGACAAACGAATCGCGAAGCAAAGAGCAAATTCTTAAGCTGTCTGCCCTTCTTAAGCGTTCCTTGAGCTGCCTGAGTTTCTTAACCCTGCGTTTGACCACACTGTATTGATGTTTTAATATGTCCACAACCACTTTTGCCTTTCGAAGATAGGAAGCGGGGTGGTGTCGCTGAAAAAGGTTGCCGAAAGACTGAAACTGTTCAACTTATAGAGTCCTACATCAACCCACATTGTGCATACGACGGTACAAGTAGCCCGCCTTCACGCGTGTATGTTCTCTGCCTATGCAAATATACCGAGGGATTTTTTTTTTTTCATTCGAAACAGATTTTTTTTAGAAAAAAGGCGTTCTTGTTGCTGCGTGAATGCCATCCTCACTTTATGTTTCTTGAGCTCGGCGGACATTTGAGGGACGAACAACCGTCGCAGTCTGGCGAGTAATTAAAGAAAATTTCTGAATTAACTTTTTAATTAGTGTAAACAGACATACTACATATTTCCAATTAGATACATGCTGAGCGTCATCGAAAACCACTAAAAAAATAGTTTTTCTTAGAAATCTACGAGCGCGCGAGAACCGCAGTAGTGCGCTAAATTTACCACTCGTGCAGGAGCAAGGCTACTGGTGCGATAAGCGCCCGCGCGATTTTTCTGTCTCTTATCATAGCCCCAGCCTTGTACCTGTTGCACGTGTGATACCTTTTGCGCACTACTACGCTTCCCACGCGCTCAAAGTATTTCTGAAAGTTTTTGATGTAGTGGTTTTTGATGACGCGCATCAAGTTTCTAATTCAGAACCATATATCTATTTGCCCTAATTAAAAAAAAGTTAATGAACAAATGTTTTACTCATTTCTCACCAGTCTGTGACGGTTGTTCGCCCTTCGAATGTACGCCGAGCTCAAGAAACATGTAGTGAAGACGGCATTAACGTAATAGTAAAGGCGCCTTTTAAATAAAATGTTTTGATTAAAAAATATTACCCGGTATGTATGGTTGTGTTTACATGCCTGTGTCACTACATTTCCAGTTCGGTTTATTTGCGTGCGTTCATTTAGACTCTCTACATGATGTTGCTCGTATGGGGTAGCGAGTTTATTTGAGTGAATGCGTGTGGCGCGTGTGTGTGTGTGTGTGTGTGTGTGTGTGTGTGTGTGTGTGTGTGTGTGTGTGTGTGTGTGTGTTCGTGTGTGTGTGTGTGGTGTGTGTGTGTGTGTGTGTGTGTGTGTGTTGTGTGTGTGTGTTCGTGTGTGTGTGGTGTGTGTTGTTGTGTGTGTGTGTGTGTGTGAGATGGAGAAAGAGTGACACAGAGAAATTTGTACTGCATGTGATTTATCAGTGCCAAAGTTTCCTTTTTTAGCTGCATCGGTGTGTCAGCAAGGTTGATAAATTTTGTGTCCCACAGCTTGGGCCTCGATGGGCTTTGTCCCTACGAAGTCCCTACGGAAATATTTTATAAACTGTTTTTTTAATAAATTGCTTTGAATTTAGTACATAAGTGTAAGTAAATGGTGCATATTTCTAGAACAAAATATGAAAGGATATGTGTTCCACTAAGTATAAAAAGACAAAGAAAAATATTTTTCTTTTTATGTGCTAAGGTTAGGTGGAGCGAAATGAAATACCGTATTATCCGGACTGTAGTCCGCGGACTATAAATGTTTAAAAGTTGAAAATTCAACCGATGCGGACTATCTGCAGGTGCGGACTATACGAGGTTTTTTTTTTTCTAGATCGTTCGTTATGACAAGTCGTAAGGGATTTTTTGAGTAACGGACTATATTAATGTTGATCTATGTATGCTAGAAGCTTCTTTGTGATCTAATACATTAGTCATTTGTCAAGGTGTGCTCCGTATGATACTTCTTACGTTCGGACTAGCCACTAAGTGCAGATTATGCACGGGGTGCGGATTATGCACCGAGTGCGGAGCATCTAAGCAAATACTTTTATTTTCGACTCCATCTTTGCCCCCACGGACTATGCACCGGGTGCAGACTATAGCTCGAAAAATACGGTAACATCAAAGGCAGTTTAAACAGCTAAGGTGCCATTGGATCCTCGTTGTACATTTCATCAAGTTGTTTTGAAGACGTTCACCGCACGATACATTCCGCGCGAACACATCGAACACATCATCGGCGCTTTTTCGCACTTTCTATCTATGCTATGCTGATGGCTATCTATCTATCTATCTATCTATC